>OZ023335.1:27192365-27209865 GCA_964007535.1 Brachyptera risi | reverse complement strand
ACTGTAGTGGTAGATATATTTCGGCTATGATTCAAGAGCTGGCAGGCTTTCGTAACTTATTCAAACGTTCGAGCACCGAGTTCAGTACCTTACGTGAACAAAATAATATATATTTGTTCACCTGATTCTATATTTAAAGGACATCACAAACTTGAAACTAGGTTTCGATTTTGATGACATCATTTATTTTCCTGATTTTGGATAAAACTAGAAATCATAATTTCAATTTCGTAAATTAGAATCGATTTTGTTGTATATCGGAGACGATCAGTCGTGACGTAGACATTACCGATTCTGTACGAAAATATGAACAGAATCGAGTAGGTCTGATGTCTACGTCACGTTTCAGAAAACAGAGCCGGGTCCTGGAGGACTAATGAATATATTCAAATTTCCCATATTGAGATGATGATTTCTGAATTCTTTCAGAATTTGGGGAATAAATATCCTCATTATTTGTGGAGATTGAGTCTCAGGGTTGAAATTGGAATGGGTCAGAGAATGGAACTGAAAGAAAGAAATTAAATTTCAAGGATCGAAATCTGACACGCTCATAAGACGTTCATAAGATTTTGAAGGCTCCGTTAATAGTAAAATGTTTCATATACTTTTACCAAAGACCTTAGTATCTAACTTCGTTAGATACGAAGTTAGATACTAAGGTCTTTGCTTTTACGTTCGTTTTTTTCTAAATGTCGTCAATTTTGTTGTTGTTGATTCTCAAGAAGACTTTGCATTTCTTTTTACCGTCAATTCTGTCAGCTGTTAGTCGAGATTCCAAATGTAAAGTTAAGATTGAATATTAAATATGATGATCGTAATTCGGATCGTTTCTTTACTCTCAACCTCCCTAGATTTCCATTTTTAATCTTCTAGATATGTTCTAATTGAATTTGAGTGAGAGAAATTTCCAAAATCATCGAAACCAATTGCGAGGTGAGTGTTTTATCTCCACTATAACTAGTCGGGACCGGTGATAACTTCACCACCAACTATTCTTAAGACTTTTGCATAATAAATATCCAGGCTATAGCAATACAACTTCCAGTCTAGATATTGTCCTTTGTATCTTTCAAGATTCATTATTTGCTCAGTTCTGGCTTCAAATGTGCCAGACCTTTCACATATTATCTATGATTCGAATGACTGTAAAACATTCCAATTACATGATATAAATGGTTTCATTTATTTTCCTTTGTGAGTTAAATATAGATACATTGACCTTGTCTCTGATACTGACAGTGTTTTGGGCCATTAAAACAGCGATCCAGCTAGTGGAAAGGAACTATTAATAACATATTGAAAGGCATCGAATCTTGCTTGGTATGATGTTGTGGGCCTATGTCATACATGGAACAAAATGAGAAAGTTTACTATTATTGAGTTTCATTATATTCACTCAATTCAAAGTGGAAGATGTCAACATTCGTGTGTTTATACTGAAAGACTTTGATCTGCGACGGAAAATTATGGTCACAGACAGCGCAGTCCTGGTGTTGAAGATCATTAGTTTCAAATAATCAAAATGGGGTGGTAAGATCGCCCTTGTGGTGCCCCGTCCAAACGATCCTATCTTTCATCCATAGCCTCAATTGGGGAACAATGATTTTGTATCAAATTACGATGATATTAAAAAAAAAAGTTTTCAAAACAGTCAGTTTGGCCATATTTTTGAGTGCATAGCAAGCTGTTGTAAGTTCACAGACGGAAATGTTCATATAGTATTCCAATTTGAGTTCATAAAACTCAAAATTATATCAATCCTCAGAATAACATTTCGTTGTTTCCGCTAATAGTTCTCCTATCACGACCCCTATTCCTGAGATGAATGAGATGTGAGAAGAATAAAAGTGAGTGAGAGAACGATTATCTCACTTAATATGGCCGATTTACCATTACCAATCGGCCATTTTAAGTGAGATTATCGTTTTCTCACTCACTTTTATTTTTCTCCCATCTCATTTATCTCAGGAATAGGGGTCCAGGTATTTTGTTTGTCTCGAGAAAAATTAGTTTCTTTTTTGTTTGATTACGCTACAAATCATTAACAAAGAAGCAATTATTCAACAATGCGATAGCTTGGTTTGCTACTATTCCCAAAATGTATCTATAACATTTTCAGATACCATAATAACATTAGTGTCATCTGGGTGGAGTATTGAGTCCGCTCTGCTCTAGAAAATGCATTATTCAGGTCATTAACATATATCAGAAAAAGAAGAGGGCTCAAGATACTACCTTGCGGAACTCCACACACAATATTTTCTGAATCAGATTAATCAATTTCATATTTTCCAGTACAATAATCGTGTTGTTCAACCTTAACCACTCGTGATATGTCTTCTAAATAGCGTGACGTCATATTCTATAGTAGCACGCATGAGATTCCAGATTCGGAACTATTTTTTAGCGCCATTTGTTTGATATAATCTATGAGCTTACTTATATATCTGCATGTACCCACCTCGCCCCTGGTTCACAGCCCCCTTCTTGGGCAGATACACCTGCGTGCCGGGGGGTGGCTGTGCCCCAATACACGGCACCCAACCCACCCTTGTCGTCATTCTAAGCAACCCTTAGTCAACAACAACCCGAGTTGATGCAAACAATCACCGAATCAAGCCGATTTCATTGTTCGTGAGGTTCCGTTGCACTTCGGTTCTAGAATTATTGATGTTCGTTAGATTTCGTCACACTTCGGTTTCCGAACTATTGATGTTCGTGAGATTCCGACACTTTTCGGTTTTAGAATTCTGGATGGTAGATTTCAAAAATCGAACGCCTGAAGATTAGCCGAGATTAGAAAGAACAAAATTCAATATTATTGCGACTCGGTGAAATTATTGTAATCGAAAATTTTAAAGTGGACTCAGAAAGTAAAATTTCGAAGAATAATTGATTGAAAAAATGTATGACGAACAAAAATTGAACTTCACAATGTTACAGTTATATTCTCTGGTAATTGTGGTTGAGAGAATTGAGAGACGAGAACACGATATTCTGGCAAGATCGTCTTGCATTGACGAAAGATCTTAATACATTTTCATTCAAGTATGAGGTTAATATTATCTTTTGTCTCTTTGCTTTTTGCCTCCATTTTACATTCCGGAATCAAGAACTGAATTTGTTTGAGATTGGAATGATGATTATTTAAAAGAGTTTTGTCCAGCTACGACAGAAATTCAATTGACATTCCAATCAAATTCTATTGGATTTCAATTGAATCTATTATAATCGCTCAAAAATATCGAAGATTTTTATAAATATGGCTTCATGAATCTTCTGAAATGATTCATATATGATATATCACTGACAAATTCCAATAAATCCAAAAGTTTTTCCCACATTTTGTATCTATGAACATGAGAACTATTTCAAATATAGAATTTGAAAAAAATGATTCGATAATATATATATATATATATATATATATATATATATATATATATATATATATATATGTAGGCAATATGCCAGTTATACAATTACATATTTCATCAATATAGAAAAAAAAATTGACCAAAAATTTTATATGAGAAAAATTGAAAAAAATATGAGTAACAAAATTTGAAAAATTGATAATTTAATTGTATATTCTAATCCGGACTAACTTCATCGCATGTTGCCCCTCGATCCCCACAACACCCCACACTTCCACTCAACCGCCCGCTCAACTTTCCGTTCAACCGCCCACTCAAGCTCAAACCAACAAACTGTCCGTAAATCCCAGCGTAACACAACAAGTGTATTCGTAAATAACTTGTTGCATCTAGCCGTGCAAGGGGGGAGGGGGGGGGGCAGGGGGGGTCTTGCTCGTACGGGAAAACCCACACCCTGGATATGACCAAACAACAAAGGTTCCAACGTCGGTTCCGTTCTATTCTAAAACAATGACGATAAACCATCCCGAACATTTATTTTTACATGAATTAAAATATACAGCAAGGAACAAAAAATACACGGAATCTTCCTAAAGAATTTATTTTTTGATGAGGAATTTACTCGATCAAATTGGATGAAATTCTCAGGGAACCTTGTTTACATATATGTTGAAATATATACCGTATTATATTTTGATATTCACTTTTTATCGTATGAATTTTATGAATTTTATTTTTATTTTTGTTGGTTCCGATTAGGACCACGGTTGTACATGTTTCGGATTTTAATTACTATCGTTCGATTAACCGTGCCAATAAATGATTTGAACCGTTTAGTTTAGAAACAGTGCCAAGATGTCGATACGTGGTATGTGAGCTGTGAATTATTCTGGCCCGCATTCTTCATTAAAGAGTGTCAATTGAATTAATTGAGGCAGATTCTTCGAGAGGTGTCAAGTAGAGAGGTTCTTCGATTGATTGCGATTCTTGAGATTTTCTTGATTCATTGACTATTTGATTCATTTGATTTTCAATCGAACAAAAAAAAAATATATATATATATATATATATATATATTCATATATATATATATATATATATATATATATATATATATATATATATATATATATATATATATATATAAGTATATATATATATATATATATATATATATATATATATATATATATATATATATATATATATATATATATATATATGGAGATAATGAATATTTCAGGGTGAAACCGTTTATATTTTAAATACATTCATCTATTCAATTCAATCTAATTCAATTTAATTCATTCAATTTATTTGATAAATATATTGATATAATTAATATACATATATATATATATATATATATATATATATATATATATATATATATATTTATATATATGTGTAATTTGTATCAATTCAGTTAGAATCTTCATGTAATTTTGTTTGTATTTTTATATAACTTCAATCATCCCATTTCATTTATCTGAATCATTTTAATTCACATTAAAATCTCACGGATTTTTTTTCTTCAACCTGAATAATTGAATCGTTCAATAATTGAATCATTTATCACCATCATTGGAATTATTTGTTCAGAGTTTGTTAAGTTGGCCACATTTAATTCCATTGTTGTTTTCTCTGATCTGATGAGATCGCCCTTGTGGTGCCTCGTCCGAACGATCCTACCTTCCACTCTCATCCTTGGGCCCACTTTGCGTTGCATTTTACATGTTATTCAATGGAGAAGATATTGATGAAAGTCGAAGAAACTCGAAGAAATTTTTCCACATATTTTCGTCATACCAAAATAGGCTGGGATTGTTTTTCAGAAAAATCGGTCTGAAGGTTTTTCCGGAAAAAAGTCGTCGAGTTGGAAAAATCCTCATAAGAATAACACTTCTGTGTGATCACTTTTTTAAAATTTAAAACATTATAACTTCAAAGAAATACAGTAATATGTCTTTCCTTCCATTCCTAGAATAAACCTCGTTTAAATCCTAAATCAATAGTGATTTATGCTGACGCTTTTAATTCAGATAATTGGAAAACATTCTGTATTATCAGGTTTGTTTTCAAGCTCAAAGCTTTCTTTCAAGCTTGAAGCAAACCGTCAAGCATATAATTAAACGTTTGGCGTCTGTGTGTGAACCAATAAGCAGAGACACGTATTGCGACAGTTGAAATGTTGCCATTACTGTTTAACGACGCTCGATCGACTTCGTTTCTATTGCCAAGACGATGGTTTTACGACGTACACTCGTCGAAAAAAGAAATACATCTCAACTTATTCCAACAGTTTCGTGAGAATCTTGATTAAAATTCGGAGACAGATCACAAAATGAGACCAGCAGAAGTGTGTTGGTACTGAATAATATGCGATTGAAGCTCTATTGATTGCTTTTTTGAAGATAAATTGGTTCTGCAAAGTGTATATGCAACAGGTTGCAGCATTATGAATGTCAACACGTTGTATTCAGGGTTTCCGAACATTTGGAGTTATCCAAGGTCCGTAGATGTGGATTGAGCTGACATAATCAGATGAGCGTAGCAAAGATTCCATTCGACATACCGAAAAAAAAATTAGCTTCGTTTTTTTTTTTTTGGAATATGTTTTTGCTGCATACAGGTCAGGGAAAAATACCTATTGACTTGAAAATTTGTCTACATATCTTTGCCATACCAGAATAGGCTGGGATTGTTTCTCAGAAAAATCGGTGAGAAGGTTTTTCCGGAAAAAAGTCGTAGAGTTTGAAAAATCCTCATAAGAATAACACGGCGGAAAAATACTTGAAAGACAAAAATTCTTCAAAAGCTTTCAAATTTTCACCAAATATGAACAATACTATTTATACACCTTTTCCAGAGATTTTTGCAACAATCGGATTAAAAATAACAAAGAAAACGTATTAAAGGTGTATACATTTCATTGAATATTTGGATAGATTGGTTTTGCAGAGTGTGTATGCGACTGGTTGCAGGTTACTATAAATATCAACAAGTTGCAGGCAAAGTTTTTGAACGTTTGGGGTAATCCAAGGTCCGTATATGTGGATTGAGCTGACAGAATATTTTTCATTCTAGACTTCCATACTTCTAAGCTCATCTCACAACGCATATGCTGCGTTTGCCCAGTTATAAATCATATAAAAAATGTCACTGAAACTAACTCTGACCTCTAACTCTCGAATACCAGATTCAAGTACCGTGTTCCGCGACTAGCCACTGTTCCTGATCGCCCTATTGTCAGGTTGCCAGGCGTGTTTCTTTGCCAGGGCTACCAATCCACGCAAGTCAATACAAATATCATCACGCACATCAAGTCTGGCCAGAGATCAAACCATTGCCAACACAATCAATTACAGAATGACAACATTACAACATAACTATTTCAACTTGAAGCTACGGTTGAAGATCAGTGAGTATTTTTTTATTTTTTGTAGATATTTCAAATATGTAGTGTTTGTTTTTTGGTATGGAGATATTTGAAATGTTCAAAGAAGTTCATACAAAGTGGAGAAGATATTCCAAATATCCAAAGACACTACAATCTATCTGTATCAGTATTGTAAATTATTACCTATTCATTTCCTTTATTCTTATCGGCTTATTATACAGCTGTTCTATTTTTCGGAAGAATTTAAAATTGCCAATGACCATCCTTTCAACACTCGACTTGCTCAATGTGATTATTTTCAGATACCTCTATGGAATAATAAACATGGAAAAAGGCGCCTAATGAACGTTATCCCCTTGAATTTTAATAACTTACCTCGCAATCTTCAGAATCTTGACAATTATAATTCCGTTGAAAGATGTGTTAAAGAGTGGCTCATCTCTACTATTCATGACATTTAATTTTTTGTAGCTATATGGCTGGATAAATTCCCTATTTTCACTTTAATATGTTTACTTTTCAGTTTTTCGATTTTATGTCTATCTTGTGTGATCATTATTTTCTTGTATTTTCGTTGTATTCTTGTATTTTGGTATTTTCTTTTTCGTTGTAAAATTGTGATGAGATTCATTATTCAGATTAATTTTATAGAAGCAAGTAATTTAATATACATGTCTGTTCACTATCTAATCATTGTTATATGTGTACTTATCCCACAGATAAACCCTTTTAGGGTTTTGTTGATTTATGTTCAGGGTCAATTTATATGTTATCCAATAAAGAGCCTTGGAATAAATATCTTATGAAAAAATAACGATATTTATATCACTGATTTTAGTGAAAACTAGAAATCATCATATAGATTTCAGGAATCATGATTATTTTCATTGTACTTCCGGGTCCTTGATTCATGACGTGAACATCACCGATTCTGTATATATAAAAAACTTAATTCAGTCTCTGCTCACAATAGAGTTGCCCTAAGACGCAGAATAACAAGCAGTATAAAACATTTAATAAAATTACAAATCTATATCATGAATGAATACAAAAAAAAAAATGAATGAAAGAACACGGGCGAATTATTATATCAAAAGTGGAATAAAAATAAAATGAAAGTGAGTGAAGATTAATAAAAATGTGAATATGAATTGTTTTAGTGAAATACGGAAAATGTGAATATACATGATTTTTACAGTGAGTGATGGAAGGTGATTAAATCAATGATTGTCCATGAAGATGATTTCTAAGAATTATAACTGAGTCGCGAATGATACTTATGACTATATCAGAAATTATCTCTGATATTTCCCAATGATTGAAATAATCTTCAACTAGCTTTGGGATAGTTCCTCGAGCTCCGAACAGCAATCCCTGAACTTTGATTGTGTCCAAGCTATAATTTGTTTTGTAGAAACTGGCAGTTGGCTCATATATTCCCTTCTTTTCAACATTCACCTCACTCGCCTGCTCCTAACTCTTCTCGAACCGTGTAGTCGGATCCATGATGTGGCCTGTTTGTCCTCCCTGTCGACGCATATTAAATCAACCCTACGTGTACTGCCTTCCTCTGAGAGTCCGTGCACCTCCTCATGAACTTCATATCGTGTTTTCCCTCTCAACGCATCAGCTATCATTTCTCTGATCTTGTTGTGACGATTCATGATTAGTACTTTTATTATCATTTTATTATTTTATTTATTCCATTAGTATTCCATTAGTATTTGTTAGATACTTTATTAATGAAAAATAAAGTCTCTGCCACACAAAAGGTTGCCCATTAGACACAGAATAATATAAAAATGGAAATAAAATATTAATAAATAGAGCAAAATGACAATACAAAAGTGTTTGATGAAAAATTTAATGGTAATATTGGGTCATAATCTGGAAAATTGAATATTTCAATCGATTACTTATTAAGAATGAGAAGAGGAAAAGAATGAAATATCAAAAAAAAAGAGAAGAAAAAAATATTCGAAAAAGTTATTTAAAAAAAAAAAAAGATCGTCGAGCCCTCCTTGACGTCACAAATCATAACATCCAATCAACAGGGCTGTCAGAACTGAGATGAAATTCAAATATCCAATCGGGGTATATCACCAAATTACCTCAAATGATTCATATCCAACTGGCCTACTGGTGAAGCCACGCCTATTTCGAGTCATCAATTACATTCCTTTTTCCCTCTCTCGCTTGCACAGATTGTCGATCCCAGTACGGATGAACCGGATGTCGGTCTTACCGTGAATCCACTTGACCGACCTCTTCTTCCTGTTGACATACATCGACTGTCCCTTGCTCTGCTCGTTGCTGATGTCGCACAGGGAGTGCGAGATCTTCCTGGCCAGGTCGATCTGGTCCTCGACGGTCGGGTGGTGGGGGGAGAAGAAGCTGGAGGAGGCGTACATCTTCCCTGGGGACAGTCACATAGATTCAATCATTGTTTTTCATTCTTATATACATATTTGGTTCTCACATCACAGAAAAAATTCATGTTTTTACAATAATAATGATGGAATATATATGAGTATCAGGTGAGATAGAGGAAAAGTGCCATGTGAATGAGGATGATAAACAAATAAGAAGCCCGCATAAAGACGAATTATTTTGTGCGGCCAATATAGCTGAAGATTCAATATCAGAAGTTGGTAAGAAAACAATTCAGAGAAATGATAGACTCAAAAATCATTCCGTTATCGGGAAAAGAAAAACAATATTGAATTTCTGAAAGAAAAAGTATGTTCAAGTGATGCTTGTGATGGAATATTCATTGGCATGGAAACATATTCATTCATTCAATTACAAAGTGATAAATGAGACAAATAATATATATATATATATATATATATATATATATATATACATTGTTATATATATACATTATTATATATATATATATACATTGTACATCTTCCCTGGGAACAGTCACATAGATTCAATCATTGTTTTTCATTCTTATATACATATTTGGTTCTCACATCACAGAAAAAATTCATGTTTTTGCAATATGATTTTTTTTATTTTTTTTTATTAATATTGTCACACAAAGAATACAAATATATAACACTCTCAAAAAGATCTACAAAGCCTTAGAAAGGCTTGTCTGTAGAATAACAAAAACAAATAATATGTTGAGTTAATCAAACACAAAGACAATAAGTGGTGAACAATAATAACTACAATATATAATACCTTTGTCAACTGACAATTACTTGACGAAAATGATTTTTTTTTTTTTTTTTTACGAAAAATACTAATTTACAAAAAGAAAAAATTTACGAAGAAAATAAATATGCAAATCAAAAATTGAAACAGAAACTTAAACACATGGGAAGACAAATTTGAGACATGAATGGGAAGAGATTCAAAACATATCAACTCAAATTATTAAACAACCACTGTTTTAAATCACATTTTATCACAGTATATCTATCTAGGTTAATTAATGAATTGGGAAGACTAATGATGGAATATATATGAGTATCAGGTGAGATAGAGGAAAAGTGCCATGTGAATGAGGATGATAAACAAATAAGAAGCCCGCATAAAGACGAATTATTTTGTGCGGCCAATATAGCTGAAGATTCAATATCAGAAGTTGGCAAAAAGACAAATCAGAGAAATGATAAACTCAAAAATCATTCCGTTATCGGGAAAAGAAAAACAATATTGAATTTCTGAAAGAAAAAGTATGTTTCAAGTGATGCTTGTGATAGAATATTCATTGGCATAGAAACATATTCATTCATTCAATTACAATGTGATAAATGAGACAAATAATATATATATATATATATATATATATATATATATATATATATATATATATATATATATATATATATATATATGTATATATATATATATATATACATTGTTTCTAATAACATCAAAAAATTGATACAAAATCATTTTTTCCCAATTAAGGTTGAGAATGAGAGATAGGATCGTTTATATATAGTCGAATAGAATAATCGAAACCACTCGAAATCTTTCGATAATTCATGCAGCACCCATTTGATGAAACATTACACCATGGATAGATTGGAAAAAAAATATAGAAAATTGTCAATGTCGTCTTATTGACGACTAGTGATTGACCCGCCCACAAACGTCACAAAACAAAACATCCAATCAAATGTGCTGGGTAAATTGACATAGCCTATCAGAGTATCTCTAAATGCCCACATGAAGTATAGATCTAGGTGGCCTGGCGATTAGCCACGCCTATCACTAGTGGTCAATTGTAAAATGATGGATGGGAACTGTACTCACTGTTCCTGGAGGACGGGGTTCCTTCTCCAGAATCCGAGGCTGGAGTGAACAGGCGCTCCAGGTCGAGAGGTTTGTGCACTCCGAGGCCGTCGTTCTGGACGCGCGTCGTTTCCTCCTGGAACAAAAGGGAATCGATTGTTGTAATACAAGGATGTTGACAGGAAGATATTCGTGTGGTGACTCCACACCCATCCCATAATTCTAAAATAACATATTACTTAACTATAAAGATGATGATAAGCTAATTCGATAATTATTGCTCGAATCACTAATTATCAGTTAGAATAAATGGCTCTTGAGAAAATGTCATTCCTTCGACTAGTTTTGTATTTATGTATTTATTATGTAGACCATTTATGTGATTCTACTCATTTTTAAAATACGTGTATTTCGTTGTTTTGGTGGAAGGGCCTGGTTGTGTAGGAGTGAATTGATTACGTTAAAATTCTTCTCATTCTGCTGTAAGATCGATTCTTCGTATTATTTTCGTACACATTTATCATGAAGTTCGGTTATTGAATATGATAATGAGTTCTATCGAGGTTTTTTTCATGTCATTAAAAGAGACTGACAACCATTACTCCAATTTCAGCCAATCAAAAACTTGTATCTGTATCCCGGTTCATCGTATCGCTATGGTGACGATTGTTATTTAAGGGCACCAAGATCTCCTCCTTGATTTTTTTGTGTTCTTCTCTGCACATTATTATTTTTTCATTTTTTTTTTTCTTTTATTATTTTTATTTAAAAAATAATCAAAATCGCCTATATAATAAGATCTTGATAACTATATATATGATAAGATCGTCCTTGTGGTGCCCCGTCCAAACGATCCTATCTTTCATCCTCAGCCTTAATTGGGGAACAATGATTTTGTATCGAGTTTCGATGTTATTAAAAAAAAAATGTTTTTATTATTTTTATTATTTTTTATTGTTTTTTGCGATTGTTATCGTGAGGACAACACATCATGGCACTGGATATGAACGAATGATTACGACTCTTCCAATTTCGAAGAAAACTAAAAATCATCATCTCAATCTCAGAAATTGTATTTTACTAGGAAAACGCTATATACGCGTTGTTGGACGAGCGGAAAGTAATAGTATGTCGACTTCATTGCCGAAATTTTGCCCAAATTGGCCAATTGGGTAACATTTTAGTTATAAATGGGTAAAAACTGCTTCGAGTGGTACCAATTTGGCACATTTCATCTCTTTTCTTCAAAATGGCTGACCCGATCAAGCTGAGAATTTCCAGAAATGTGGATCAAGATGTTATTCAACTTCACACAAAATTTCAATTTTTTTGAAAATGAAAATTTTTCAAATTTTTTTCCGCTGTGTTATTCTAAAGGGTATTTTTGAAATTTCTAATATTCATAAAAAAAAGTTGATATCCCATAATGCCACAAAACTATACAGATCTGAGTTGGATGAGGAACCATGATGGAAAAAAGTTTGAAATTGATAGCTGTAGCCGTTTGGCATGTGGAGAACCGACAAAAAAAAACTTAGATTTGTATAGTTTTGTAGTATTATCGGGTGGTAACTTTTATTTTTATGAATTTCAGAAATTTCAAAAATACTCATTAAAATAGCACAGCGAAAAAAAATATTAGTATTTTCCAAAAAAATGAAATTTTGCGTGAAGTCGAGTTACATTCTGATACACATTTCTGGAAACTTTCAGCTTGATCGGGTCAGCCACTTTGAAGAAAAAACCTGTAATGTGCTAAATTGGTACCACTCGAAGCAGTTTTTACCCATTCATAATTCAAATGTCACCCAATTGGCGAATATAGGCAAAAGTTTGGCAAAAAAGTCGACAAACCATTAATATCGACTCGTATAACAATGCATATATGGCGTTTCCCTAGTTAATACCGATAGCAACTACCATCAAGTCACGTATCGGTATTAAGAAAATGTATAAAAATCAAGTCACTATGAAAAATGCATTCCAATTTCAAAATCAGAAGATTATAGGCCTTTATATTATTTAGATTATAGGCCTATAGGTTATAAGATTGACCTGAAAGAAACCATCAGACTATCGACTGGAGACTATTAGCTTCAATAGATAAATAACTCCACTGTTTAATAGCTTACAATTCTTACATCACCACCAAAACGGAAATAGAGTCGACATCGGTTTACACAACGCAGACATACGTTCAACTTCGGTTAGGGAAATGACGTAGTCTTAGCTTTAGGTGGACCATTAATTGTATATTTTCAATAACATTGAAACTTGATACAACATCATTGTTACCCAATTAAGGCTAAGGATGAAAGGTAGGATCGTTTGGACGAGGCACCACAAGGGAGATCTTACCACCCCGTTTGTATTATTTGAAAACAATGAATTCCAGCATCAGAATTGTTCTGTAAGTGAAAATTCATCTATTCATTGATAATTCATTCATATTTTTCCTCCATATTTCTTGTTCAATAATGAGAGACAAAATTATAGTCAGGTAACACATAATGGAATGAACGATTTAAAAAAAAAACTTAAACAAAAATGGACAAAATTTCAATTCACCGTATGAAAATTATATATTAAAATCCACTGAATTGATAAAGTAATTTGACGACTCGCATTCCCCGCCCCCTTGACGTCACAAAAATCATAACATTCAATCAACAGGGCTGTTAGAACTGAGGTGAAATTCGAATATCCAATCAGTGTGTCTCTGAATGACCTGGAGAGTTATAGATATAGAAAGCCGACTGATGAAGCCACGCCCATTTCGAGTTTTCGAATTGTTCCTGGTGTGTGGCCATCAGGAATCTACTCGAGTGACCTTCATTAAAGGCTTTCAATTGACCATTGTAGATGGGCGTGACTTATACGAAGTAGGGGAAATTTTAGATACCTTGATTGGTTATTTCCCTATTTCCCCTGCTTCACTGTCCACTTGATTGGTTTTCATATTTTGTGACATCACGAGGGCGGACGATCTACATCGGTCAATTACTAGCTGTCACAACTGACTCTCGGTCGATCCCAACGTAAAAAAGCTTTTCATTCTGTAAATAATTTTCTGACAGATGAAGAATAAAATTCCGATATAATCAACTTTCCAAGGTCTGATATCACCAAGTCTAGTTAGCAGTTACCTTAGAGGTGATGAAAACAAATATCACAGGTAACCATGGTTATAACAACTTTTATCTGCCAGTTGGAGCTACTCCCACGTTGGTAATACCGGGCCTAAATGTAATTAAATGTGTGTATGAATCTATGTGATCATACTATTTTGAGTGTGAATATGTAATAATTGTTTGCACGTCTTTTTGGTAAAGTGTGATATTTCACTATATATATATATATATATATATATATATATATATATATATATATATATATATATATATATATATATATATATATATATATATATATATATATATATATGATCATCTATATACATATATATATATATATATATATATATATATATATATATATATATATATATATATATATATATATATATATATATATATATATATATATATATATATATATGCATGAATATACATATATATATATATATATATATATATATATATATGTATATATATATATATATAAATATATATATATATATACATATATATATATATATATATATATATATATATATATATATATATATATATATATATATACACACATATATATATATATATATATATATATATATATATATATATATATATATATATATATTCCATACGTCAACATAATCTAACAGTGCTTAATATTGTGAACATGCAATCAAATGAGAAAATAAAAATCATTATTATTATTATTATTATTATTAAAACCTCGTGTTGGTCATAGTCCTCGAAAGTGTCGTACTCCTCGTATTCCTCGTAGGACTTGTACTCTTGCTCGTACGACGTCTTACACTGATTGCCCTGCGCCTTGAAGTCCTCGTCCGACCACACCACTATCTTAGGAGGACTCGGTAGCTCCATGGCCTCTTGGACTTACCACACCCAGCTGAACTGTAAACTAGACCCAACTATCTTGACCTTGATGGCCTCTTGGACTTACCACACCCAGCTGAACTGTAAACTAGACCCAACTATCTTGACCTATATGGCCTCTTGGACTTACCACACCCAGCTGAACTGTAAACTAGACCCAACTATCTTGACCTATATGGCCTCTTGGACTTACCACACCCAGCTGAACTGTGAACTGGACCCAACTATCTTGACCTCCATGGTCTCTTGGACTTACTACACCCAGATGAGCTGATAACTAGACCCAACTGACTATCATATAGAGATTATTGTCTGTAATCATTGTTTGTATTTTTCCCATATATAATGATCGATTATCATTATGAGTGTACTTCAACTGTTTTTTTTTTCCAATGTTATTCTAAATGTTATTTTTAATGTTAGTATGTACCAGCTAAATAATCTAATATGTCAGCTAACAGTAAATGCTTTCTCTGTCCACGCAGTAATTTACTATGCAAGTTAATTCATGACTTCGCAGCTCATTTCCCCACTGAATTTTAAATAATGCTCCTAATATTCATTCAAGTACTGACTCAAAATAGTCATCTGACTATGTAAACCGACAATCTGAGCGACTGACTACGTAAATCGACCATGTAAACTGACTATATGTTTACGACCAACTACCTTTACTGACTATGTAAGCGATTGGTCATAAACTGATTAAGTGAAACGACTATATATGTTTACGACCAACTACCTTTACTGACTATATAAGCGATTGACCATAAACTGATTAAGTGAAACGACTATATATGTTTACGACCAACTACCTTTACTGACTATGTAAGCGATTGGTCATAAACTGATTAAGTGAAACGACTATATATGTTTACGACCAACTACCTTCACTGACTATGTAAGCGATTGGTCATAAACTGATTAAGTGAAACGACTATATATGTTTACGACCAACTACCTTCACTGACTATGTAAGCGATTGGTCATAAATCGACCATGTAAACTGACTATATGTTTACGACCAACTACCTTTACTGACTATGTAAGCGATTGACCATAAACTGATTAAGTGAAACGACTATATATGTTTACGACCAACTACCTAAACTGACTACGTAAGCGATTGACCATAAACTGATTAAGTGAAACGACTATATATGTTTACGACCAACTACCCATACTGACTATATACAAACTGACTATGTAAACTGATAACGTAACTGACTGCCTAAATGTAAGTTACTGAATATGTGAGTGATTTAAGCTATGTAAACTGCTATGTATATGACTATGCAACAATAGAGTAAACTGATGTTATAAGCCTACTAGACGTAACACCCACGACAACACCCACTGCACACTGGATACGCGGACTGACTGATCGACGTCCACACGGCCAGCGTCTCGACGCCTGGACCAGAGGCGTCCAGACGTTGGATGGCGAGTCGGGACACCGAATCGTCGACTTTCATATTTATCGACAAAGAAACTGTGTTAAATTCTATCTATTAGCTGAGCCAAAACAAGTTGGATGTTTGTTTTCTTTTCTTTTTTGTTTTCGTATTCTTTCAATTGTATATTCTCACGATTATTTATATAGGCCTACACAATGGTACGTTTTGAATGATTTGTTTTGAATAATTTTGAGTAATTTCACATTTTTTTTTTTTAATAATTTTTTTTTCAATTCGTTGATTGTCAGTCCCGAGTGGTTATCATCCTATTTATTTTATCTTCACTTTTTTTCATTTTTTTCAATTCTTCTGATTTTTTGTCCCCAATCCATACATCTTCCGCTCCGATTATTCCGAATACAAGTAGTCCTGAAAAAGTTGTCCTTCTATTTTCATTTCACTTTTCTCTAGTAATTTTAATCTTTTTTATAAATTCATCGATCATTGGTCCCGAATGGTCTTAGTACAAAAGTAGACATAATACAAGTTTTCTCTTCTATTTTTCACATTTTTCCAATTTTAATTCTCAATTCGTCGATCGTCCGTCCCTGATGGTCTGAATACAACGAGATCCAACACAAAATCTCCTTCTATTTTTATTCCACAATTATGTATTTATATTTTTTTCCCCAATTCATCGATCGTCTGTCCCGAGTCGCCAATGCATCGCCCGCAATAAACCACGTCTATAAGCCACATCTGTCTTGTCCTGAAATACCCCATGTTGTTATTGTGTCACTGCTTGACACACCCGATCGACCGTCTCCCCACTTGACAGCGTTACCGATCGTACGTGTCGACCCGTCATGTTAGTATCGTCTTGCTGAATGACGGACTTGTAAACTGTGGCTCCAATATAAACTCAATTAACAAACATCTTGAAAGTAAACATAAATATATAAGCCTATTCGAAACTTGATATGGAAAATGTGTTGGAATATAGGGAGATGATACAATGTTTCGGTGAGAAAAATATGATGT
>OZ023335.1:27184865-27189865 GCA_964007535.1 Brachyptera risi | reverse complement strand
GAATTCTCTCGGATGAAATATTTTTCACAAATTTTTCCTCCGGGTGATTCTCATGGGATTTTTGAAAACTTTGAAATGAGTTTTCTCAGAAGTGGTTGAACCGATTGCGTCTCAAAACTATACAGTATCGAATTAGATGAGAACACTTGTGTATTTCAAGTTTCAACTGATTTTGAATCTCCGTTTGACCTGTGGAGCGCGAACAGAAAAAAAGCAAAAAAAGCAAAGAAAAAAAAAGCACCTTTTTTTCGGGTTTGGTGAAATTGAGTCTTCGCTTCGCTAATTCAATGAAGCATGTTTGGTATCTCTAGTAGACAGCTATACTTCTATAACCAGTGTTGGCATCATAAATCTAACAAGGTTCATTAGAATTCAGATCACATGTGTTCAAGAAACATCACTGAACTCACATCAACTCGGTGCATATCGAATTCAGTTCACATGTGTTCGCACATCAACTCGGTGCACATTGTGCAACACTAATCCCGAACAGAATAAATAATCGAACGCGTTCGTATAAATGTTTGAACTTGTGCCAACGTAATAAAAACAAATAACATCCTGCCAGGTTTGCGTTGTGCATAACTTGGTAGCACTTGGCTGTGTTTAGTCCACAGTTGTGTAGCCCATAATGATCACGGAAATAGATGAAAATTTTGCTAATGATGAAAAAAAAAGTGGTGATAACTCATAATTTCTGTGAATGTTTTTAGATGAGCGTAGCGAAGATTCTATTTGACATACCGAAAAGAAATGGGCTTCGTTTTTATTTTTGTTTTTTTGTAATTTTTCACGCGGCAAATAGATCAGGAAAATACACCCATCGACTTGAAACTTTTAATCATATTTCTGTCATACCAAGATGGGTTGGTATTGTTTTTCAGGAAAATCGATCGGAAGGTTTTTCCGGAAAAAATCGGAAAGTTTGAAAAATCCTCGTAAGAATAACCCGGAGGAAAAATACTTGTAAAATAAGAATTTTTCAAAAGTTCTCAAATTTCCACCGAATATGAAGAATACTATTATACACCTTCTCAGAGATTTCTGCAACAATCGGTTGCGAAATAACGAAGGAAACGCATTTAAAACGTACTTTCACTTCAAACAAAGCCAATCAAATCTATAGCAACAAGTGTCATCAGTTGAATTAAAACGTTTGAAATCAGTTATGAATGAACAGGAGAGTCGTGACATAATTGATTCTGGTAGGGTTTATAAACGTTTGAAGTGATCCAATGTCTGTAGATGTAGACATAGCTGACAAATTATTTTTCATTGTACACTTCTATACCTCTGAGCTCATCTCACAACGCGAATCCCGCGTTTTCCTAGTTAGGAACATTTAACAAAATTCAATGCGGTCTATAGGGTTTCATCTTGTGACGTCACCCATTGTTGTGAGAGACAGACAACAATGTCCACCAGTTGGAATTGACCAATCAGAATATTCGACAGTCCACCAGTTTGCTGTATTGCCATGGTAACCATTGTGAATTAATATTCATATTCGGCTCATTCTGAATTAGAAACAATGAACTTTGACACCAGGACAAATAGATATGATCACATTTTTCGAACCGAAAATATTATGATCGAATTGTACCAAAAATATTGATATCAAAAATATCAAAATCGAAAATATCAAAATATGATCCAGAAATATCGTGTGAATGAAGAGTCAATGATATGCCATGGGAATTGCCACCAAGCTCAATAATAGTCATATTATCAATAATATATATATATACTTCATATATATATATATATATATATATATATATATATATATATATATATATATATATATATATATATATATATATATATATATATATATATATATATATATATATATATATATATATATATATATATATATATATATATATATATATATAGATATATATATATATATATATATATATAGATTTATATATATATATATATATATATATATATATATATATATATATATATATATATATATATATATATATATATATATATATATATATATATATATATATATATATATATATATATATATTAAACTCTAAGTTTCCAATACTCGAGTCAAGTGACGACTTTATATATAATTTGTTCGAAGAAGCACAGTTTTTATTCAATGATATCAGTTGAAATCTCACAATGAATTCTTTATGACGTTTTGCGATAAGTAACAAGTGGATGTCGTTTGTGAAATTAATCTGTTATCATTAGAGAAATGAAAAGAGGAAAGAAAAATGTTATCAATAATTCGAAATTATTGAAATATTTAGAATTATTACAGATAATCGCTGAAACAGATATTTACTACTGCATTTTCGATGGTGAACGATTGATATTTAATCGATATCGAATGAGAACCGTCTCAGCCCTGATAGAGAAACAATGATTTTTATCAAATTTTTGATGTTTTCGAAAAAAAAAAAATTATGAAATAAATCTTCATTTCTGCTCTCCATGTATCTCGTTAATTAATCCTCCAGACACACACGGGTCAAGCCCGTCGTGTGCATGCAGCGTCGCGACGCCTCACTTAACTCACGCGCCGACGTCTGCCAACAGTCTCGTGTCTGCCCACTCTATGCCCACTTTCTGCCCACCGTGGCCACGTGTGAGCGCAGTGCACTCTAGACACCTAGCCGCGTTTATTCACCCCGACAGCTGAGGGATTCGCATAGTTTCTGTGGATTATTCTTTGCTGAGTGGTCGAGAGGCTAGCACATTGAACCGTCATTCAGGATACCGTGATTCTATTCCCACCATGGTCGACTAACCTCGCATTTTTTTTTCGTGGTTTCTCTCTGTCGTTCAGGTCAATACTGGAATGGTTTCTTAGCAACAGGCGACGACCTACTCCTTCCGACTTCCTATATCATCTGCTTCTTCGTACCCCCAAGTGGACTTGTTGTTGGTGGGGTCGTGAAGCAAACAACAGTATCCAAAACAATTGATCACTCAATACAGCATGATTCAAGTGAAGTAATTATTACTGCTGTATGTAGAGTGGCTTGTTAGAAGATAGCGATGGAGGTGCCGTGTTTGGGTTAGTGTTGGAAGATGTCGATGGAGGTGCCGTGTTCAGGTTGGTGTTAAAATATATCGATGGAGGTGCCGTGTTTATGTTGATGTTAGAAGATATCGATGGAGGTGCCGTTTTTAGGTCAGTGTTGGAAGATATCGATGGAGGTGCCGTGTTTAGGTTAGTGTTAGAAGATATCGATGGAGGTGCCGTGTTTAGGTTAGTGTTGGAAGATATCGATGGAGGTGCCGTGTTTAGGTTAGTGTTGGAAGATATCGATGGAGGTGCCGTGTTTAGGTTAGTGTTAAAAGATATCAATGGAGGTGCCGTGTTTAGGTTAGTGTTGGAAGATATCGATGGAGGTGCCGTGTTTAGGTTAGTGTCGGAAGATATCGATGGAGGTGCCGTGTTCACGTTAGTGTTGGAAGATATCGATGGAGGTGCCGTGTTTAGGTAAGTGTTAGAAGATATCGATGGAGGTGCCGTGTTTAGGTTAGTGTTGGAAGATATCGATGGAGGTGCCGTGTTTAGGTTAGTGTTAAAAGATATCAATGGAGGTGCCGTGTTCAGGTTGGTGTTGGAAGATATCGATGGAGGTGCCGTGTTTAGGTTAGTGTTGGAAGATATCGATGGAGGTGCCGTGTTTAGGTTAGTGTTAAAAGATATCAATGGAGGTGCCGTGTTCAGGTTGGTGTTGGAAGATATCAATGGAGGTGCCGTGTTTAGGTTAGTGTTAAAAGATATCAATGGAGGTGCCGTGTTCAGGTTGGTGTTGGAAGATATCGATGGAGGTGCCGTGTTTAGGTTAGTGTTGGAAGATATCGATGGAGGTACCGTGTTCAGGTTAGTGTTAGAAGATATCGATGGAGGTGCCGTGTTTAGGTTAGTGTTAGAAGATATCGATGGAGGTGCCGTGTTTAGGTTAGTGTTAGAAGATATCGATGGAGGTGCCGTGTTTAGGTTAGTGTTAGAAGATATCGATGGAGGTGCCGTGTTTAGGTTAGTGTTAGAATATATCGATGGAGGTGCCGTGTTCAGGTCAGAGTTTGCCATTTATGTAGAGACTATGTTTGATATATTTCTTGATCGTATCTCAATATTATTCCGATGAATTTCATTGATGGATCAACTAAATTCAAGTTTTTATTTATTTTTTATTTATGTTATTGTTCTGGTTATTATTATTATAAAATTGGCCATTATCATTATTGATATTGTTATTTTTGTTGTTGTTGCTGCTGCTGCTGCTGCTGTTGTTGTTGTTGTTGTTGTTGTTGTTGTTGTTGAGCCTATATATATATATTTTTTTTTTTTTGGGGGGGGGGGGGCGCCAAAGTATGGCATGAAGGTAATAGATCGAACATAAGTTAGAACACAAAATACAATTCCGTAATGAGGTTTGAATCATTCAATTGAGAACAAGCCTGGAATGAACAGTATTTTCCAATTGGAATATGATTCTTGCAGCTGTGCACAATTCCCATGAAATAATCAAGCTGGACTGTATATATATTCCATGATAAGTTTCACATCCTTCAGAAAACAGAAATACAAATGAACTTTTGTGATACTAATTCACTAATCTCACTCCATTCCAACTTCATTTTGAGAATGATTCCATTTATTTATATTTGTCCATTTTTTTCAAATTCATCTTCTGAACTAACTCGGTTCGATTTTTTTTTTCATTTGCATCTCAGAATAAATTGCGTCTTTTGAACTCCATGGTGAGTTTATATAAAATATATATATTATAACCTATATATATATAAATATATATATATATATATATATATATATATATATATATATATATATATATATATATATATATATATATATATATATATATATATATATATATATATATATATATATATATATATATATATATATATATATATATATATTATATATATATATATATATATATATATATATATATATATATATATATATATATATATATATATAT
>OZ023335.1:27115449-27184665 GCA_964007535.1 Brachyptera risi | reverse complement strand
TATATATATATATAAATATATATATATATATATATATATATATATATATATATATATATATATATATATATATATATATATATATATATACATATATATATATATATATATATATATATATATATATATATATATATATAAATATATATATATATACATATATATATATATATATATATATATATATATATATATATATATATATATATATATATATATATATATATATATACATATATATATACATATATATATATATATATATTTATATGAATTTAATATTGCATTTCGTTGAATCGATCCTTCATCTGTTTCCATTATGGATGTTGTATAATTTTTGAGTGGCATTCTTTTATTTCAAATTGTTTGAATATAGATTAATCAGGGTGAGAATAGTCGTACTTTTTTTTGTCATAGTGAATTTGTTTTCATGATGGATATTGAAGAACAATATTTGTTCTCATCGCTGTATGTATGTATCTATTTCTTCTAATTTTGTTGTGTTTTCTCCTATATTCGCTTCATTCCAGAATACTAAGTAGCTCATGTTTCCAAAAGTCAATATATAAGAACACTTTGTCGAATTCCGCCATCAATAGAGACCTTATAACAATAGTTATGTCGTTAAACAGTTGAACGTCGTCAAACACACACACACACAATGTTGTCGTCCTACCTGCACTTCATCCGGACCGTCGTCGTTGGTTTCTTGGCCGTTTAACGACAAACTGCTCCGGAGTACTTGGTTCAACTCTTGAGCAATCTACACGTCGTGGGAATCAATTTACAGTCAGAATCAATTACATCGAAATCGGCACATTTCATTCATTCTAGTAGTTCTTCATTTCATGACAATTATATAAACTTGATTGAAATCTATAATTTATTTGTGATTATGAAAAATACAACACAGAAAATCACTGACAATTCAATCATCAATCAATTTGATCATTTGATTTCACTATTTCAATGTTTCACTGTTTCACTATATCGAAGAAAAATGATAGTATAAAAAATTGTAAAGAATAAAAAATAAGTGAAAAAAAATTAAAAAATGAATAAATTAATGAATAAATGAATAAATAAATGAAAAATAGTAAAAAATAGATATTGAGGAATAGTTATGGTCAGCGATCAATAACTCAATTTACATCTTGAAATATGTTACTGATGACACAAGGTTTTCATGCGGTTATTGGAGTGATTTTATTTGATTTGGTGACAAATGTTCAAAATACAAATATGTGATAGATAAAACTTCTGGTTGAAGTTATCGTATCGGTTATTTGCGATATCGTTGCATATATAATATATTATGATATAGCTTCAATCCTGGATTTCCATCGTGATTGTGTGATAAGTGTTTCATTTGTTGAATTGATGAGTTTTTTTTAATTTTTTCATTTTATATATTTCTAGATTGTAATATCAGTATAGTATGCTATTTTAATTGTAAATGTTGTCCTCGCCACCGTCTATGACATTCGTGATAGTAGAAAATAAATAAAATAAATAAATTACACCAGTTTGAATAGGTTTAATCATTCATTTATTTGTAATTGTGAACCTACCTTGTAATTGTGAATAACCTATTATTATTATTATTATTATTATTACCTGGTTAAACATTAAACGAGAGGTGAAGAACTGGTTACTAAGCACCATCAAATAATTCAATGACGGAACATAAAATTTATAAAATTAATAAATAAATAAAACAAATTATCAAATCAGGACCTAAATTATTATGCTGAAGATGTATTATGTGTATTTTGTTTCAAAGGTTATTATTCATTGTTGTTATTGTGGTGTATTTATCATTAATTTTCATTGTAGCTTGTCTACTTGAATTGTATTTGTGTTGTATTGTGTTTATTTTTATTGTATTTTATTTTGTTCACTTGTATTTTCTCCAATTTATGTGAGTAGAACGTGTTTTTGTAGATAATTGCTAGTATTATCCAAGATGCTATATATACTAGTATATGCTATTATTACTCATTCCACAGGTAAACCCTCAATGGATTTTGTGGACACTCTAAGACTGA
This sequence comes from Brachyptera risi, assembly GCA_964007535.1. Lineage (NCBI taxonomy): Eukaryota > Metazoa > Arthropoda > Insecta > Plecoptera > Taeniopterygidae > Brachyptera > Brachyptera risi. The sequence goes on along the minus strand of OZ023335.1, from coordinate 27,182,617 downwards.
AACATGCGTTGTAAAAATGTTCATTTATCAGATAAAAATAAAAAAAAATAAAAAAAAATATTATTATTATTACCTGGTTAATATCTTGAACACTTCATCGAGGTGATGTAGACATGTTATAGTCACACATTATGATACATTAGAAGTCAAATACACACTTTAAAAACTGACACTTTCTACAACATGCGTTTGGAATAAATCTACATCAACACATATATAATATATCACACTGTTACACATCATTTTTGGCAGCATTAATTCATTTGTTGAATGATTTTTATTACTAATATGATAATTGGAAGTAAAAGACTTCTACTTTTAATTATCATATTCGTAATAATATATCATACTTTCATACTTAGTATGAAAGTATGAATAAGTATAAACGTTGAGCGTATCACAGAAGCGATGAGTAGGCCTACTATAACGGAATTGTTAGCACCATAATAGCATCGAGAACTATAACGGAAACGCCACCATAATATGGTACCATAGGTACTTGAGCACACGTTGCTATAGCGCTACGGTTAGTAACGCTGGCTCCCAGCTCAGGGTTCAGGATTCGATTCCTGGCTCGATAACTTCTAAATTTTTATATTTTTATCTTTTTGTTATCAATTTCTCACATATAGTGGATAACAAATACACTCAACAGTAAAAAAAAATCCACAAAGATTCCAAGGTCAACTTGAATGTGATGAAAAAAAAAATTATGGTCTGTATATTTTCAATTTTCATATTGATTTATGTAAGAAAGTGATCAAGAAAAATTGTGAATTCAATCGATAAATTGAATGGCAACTTTCCAGCTAAATAACAACATAGGTTACAGAATTATTCGAACTAGAGTTGTGATTTGTGAATATGTTACTATTGCCATTCATGAACCGGTTTGCAGAAAATGTTTTCCCGCCAACTGCATGCTCGCTGAACGATTACATTCAACGAATACAGAAAATTATCCATTCATTGAATGAATGAATTAATACCTGTATGAGTGTACGAAATAATAAGGAACAAATTTGATTTATTATACTACAATACAGTTATATACAATCAGTAAATACTTCAGGACTCTTATTCCTGAGATGAATGAGATGTGAGAAAAATAAAAGTGAGTGAGATAATCGTTTTCTCACTCACTTTTATTTTTCTCACATTTCATTTATCTCAGGAATAGGGGTCTAGAAAGCAAGAAATACAGTTAGTGAATATAACACGATATATTAGTGCCACGATGTAGTGATATATCAACCTATTTTATCATGATACAAAGAAGTTGTAACGACTCTCATACTAATAACATGGAAGGTATCTGTGGTTTCTTGCGGTCAGTTCAGAGCCAAAGGTCCCGATTGCCTGTCGCGATTTAGCGTATTCCCTTGTGAACTAGATGTAGATAAGAGTGGCTACGGTACCGGTGGCATTGTTGAACTCACAAAATCTATAATTTTTGTAAAAAACAAATGCAACTGCTGACATTATAATTCTACTGAGCCGTGTGTAGCATTGTTGAGTATTGTTGTATATAATTCGATTTAAAAGCGATAGTTGCGCTACAGGCAATCGGGACCCTGGACTCGGGAACTGACCTCGGAAATATTTCACTTTCAAGACGCGAGTTTGTATTTGTATTTTTGTAATAATTTTGTCAATTCATGGTTAATTTACGAACTCATATTGTGTGAACCAAGACAGATTATTACAAAGAACACAAAATTATTATCGTAGCACCTCCTCTATATTATGATGTAATAGGTTAGGTATGACTGGATCGTGGTAGTGCTACACAGTTAACGAGTGAGATGGTAGTTGTTGTTGTTGTTGATGTTGAAGGTTGATGTGTTCTACCTTGAGACTCTGTTGCAGGTGATGGATGTTGCAGTACCCAGGCAGAGACATCGGCCTTTTGTCGGGTCCCCACGGGTAAAAACAAATAGCATGCTGCAACACGATGTTTATATGGGCTACATTCACAAGGTAAATCAAGCAGACAATATCTACTGTCACAAGGTAAGCGGAATGGACATTGGCTATCGTCACAAGGTAAATGCAATATCCAAGGGCTACTGTCACAAGGTAAGCGGAATGGACATGGGCTATCGTCACAAGGTAAACGGAACAGACATGGGCTATCGTCAAAAGGTAAATGCAATATCCAAGGGCTATTGTCACAAGGTAAACGGAACATAAAAAGGTAACTGTTCACGACGTTTCAGATCTTTACACATTTATTATCAATGAAATAACCACAGGAAATAAATCCATCAAATAATATCATTCACAAATGAGAGGACCATGAATCTGGTTATATATATATATATATTTTTTATATAGGTTATATATATATATATATATATATATATATATATATAATATATAAAATATATATTATAGAATATGTATTATTTAATATATACTTATATATTTTTTTTTTATTTTTTTTTTTTATTTAGGTTATATATATATATATATATATATATATATATATATATATATATATATATATATATGTATATATATATATATATAAATATATATATATATATATATATATATATATATATATATATATATATATATATAACATATATATATATATATATATATATATATATATATATGTATATATATATTTATTTATACATACATATATGCTATATATATATTAAATATATATTACCGAGATACGTTACTCAACGTTGAGGCGTACATATTTGTGTCTCGGCAGTACCTTCACACCGCTTTGCAAACCGGAAAGTTTCCCACATATTGGACATTTTCGAAGCAATTCCTTCTATATTGTAGTTGTAAATGACCAATATGGTCGCCGAGATTGGAACGAGTATATGTCGCTATCGACTGCAGATCCGACTATCGATCTATCTAGTCTATCGATCTGACGTATCTCGGTAAGAAATTGAATCGAATTGAATATATATATATATATATATATATATATATATATATATATATATATATATATATATATATATATATATATATATATATATATATATATATATATATATTCCCACAATAACATGGAATGAATATCCTGACCAAAGAAACAAATTGGGAACTAATCTATTCTGAACTAAAACCTATCTGAAACTTACTTCCGGTTCAACGAATAGCCATTTTGGAGTTTATATCTCGACTCATGAGGAATATTGTGCTTTGTAAAGTGCTTGAATTCAGGACAAATAAAGCATGCTTGAATCAGTATCCAAAGTGGCTCTCGATCGTACTACTTCTATACATGATGGAACAAAATTGAACTGAAAAAGAACGATATATATATATATATATATATATATATATATATATATATATATATATATATATATATATATATATATATTAATATATTCATATATATATATATATATATATATATATATATATATATATATATATACATATACATATATATATATATAGGCCCTATATATATATATATATATGTACATATACATATATATATATATATTATATATATATATATATATATATATATATATATATATATATATATATATAGATATATATATATATATATATATTTTAAATCGTTGAATGGAGGATCATTTTTCCTCAATGAAGGTTGGAAGATATACCAGAAAGATGATCTCATCACCTGATATGAAATTATTCATAGTAAATGTGAGAAATTTTGACATCCAAATTTCAAGATTCAGATGAATGAGAAGTGAGCGTTCGAATGACTTGTAACAATGGAAATTTATATTTTTCCGTTCGTTCTTGAACTCTGGAAATTTGAATCAGACGAATGAGATGATTTTGTTTTGGATAAATATAGTATATGCTCATTTGAACAAAATTTGTTTCCATCCTTTTTGATCCAGAACAACACGTATTTATATTTTAGTTAATCCAAGATTGAAATATAAATTGGATTATAGCTATACCGATAGATTGGCAACAGTGTCTTAGAGTTGTGCAAATAGTCAAATATTGAAATAATTGTATCATATCCAATTTTTTGTCTCTATTCAAATGTGGTTTCACATGTGGTTTTTGATGGGGTTACAAGTCTTTATCAGGCTTTGTGAACTTTTGTGAACTAGTATGTATTCAAATTTGGAATCAATAGAATAAATTTCAAATTCCTCCCCCTCCCCCCCCACAAAAAAATGGCCTGTTACCATAGTACAGAATCTAATACTCTTATTTATATTGCACTGCGCAATTATCATATGGTTCAAATTATTTACTCGATAATGTTCTAATGGGTTCGCTCTAATACACCGAAAATATTGTATACCAAAAATTTAGGAGGAAATGCCCAAGTGGAAGGACGAATCAGATTGGAGTCACGATATTGTATTTGAATAGTAGTATTCCCCTTCAAACAAAATAATATACTATCATGTATGAAAATATCGTTCTTTTCAATATGCGATATTTTCGGTGTACGATATTTTGCATGTTTTTACAGACTGGAGCAGAAATGAGCATGTTTTATATCCCTATAGCTATGATCCAGGATCTAAATAAAACATTCTTTTGACATTTATTTTTACAATAATTCATTAGGGATGGATTATTAAGTTGATAAATTCAGGATTTCTTGAATTTCATGTTTGTAATTAAAGCTATAGAGCCACTCCAAACCACTGATGAACCTCCTACAGGTGTCATATTACCTGTTGCTGTGACTGTTTGAACGCGTCATTCGTCGTTAGCTCGTCAAAACTTGACGTTGACGTTTGCTTATCTACCATTTTACTGCGTTTGTCAGTGATAGATTCAGGCTGTGAACAAACAGTACCCCAGTAGGGCAGTACACACTCAATAGGCCGTTAATAACACACACACACACACACACAAATGTCTGAAGAATTCCAGGGTTTTTTTTCGGTGAAAGTTAGTAAGCATTTGTGTAGAAAAAACACAAAAATATTTGAAGCATTGGATGAAAAAATGGACGTATTTTTGTGTGTCAAGATGGAAATAGTATTTGAACGGGCGACACACATGAATTTCAGATTTGGTTTCAATTTACACGAAATTAAAAATATTCCCAACCGAATATAAAAAAATGATTACTTGAAAATTCACTCATTTTACTTGGAGAAATTACCCCGATTCTTTTTATCAACTCGAAATAACATTAAAAATATGTGAATCACACAAATTCTATTGACAAGATTAAAACGCATGCTTTTGAAAGAATCTATTTTTACTGATAACGATGGTCACGGCTCCTAAGATTATGCAAGAAGCATCTCCTGACTTATGACGTATTACGACCTGGCATGCGATCTTATGCAAGACCGACGTATGTCCATGTTGTAATAGGGGATCTTGAATTATTTCTCAAGCAATCATCTTTGGAAATCAAAGAAAAGATCGGTTGAATTTTGATCACCAAATTTGATTTTAAAATGATATGTTTCATGTATGTTGCCCATCATGAATTTTTGTAATTTGTGAATTTTCATGTAATTGTGAATTCGTTTTTTCATATCATACAGAAGTCTATGTTCAGAAAACTGGTACACACAAATATAGCGTTTTTATGTATAAGCATTTTATAGATTCACAACAAGGAAAACCAGAGTATGAATATATGTGGACCAAACTTGAATGTTGGAATATTCATTTCTCACATTATGATCAGACACTATTAAGAGACACATGTCAATAGGCTTCTGTCAAGTAACAAACGACAAACAATCGTTACCATAGCAACACAGCGAACTGGTGGACTACCAAACATCCTGATTGGTCCATTCCAACTGGTGGACATTGTTGTCCGTCTCTTGCAACAATGAGTGACGTCACTTGACAGACACCTATAGTTACCATAGCAACACAGTGAACTGGTGGACTACCAAACATTCTGATTGGTCAATTACAACTGGTGGACATTGTTGTCTCTCTCTTTCAACAATGAGTGAGGTCAGTTGAGAATACTATTTATGGCTTTTGAGATTTATTTCCACTGCCACTAAAACTTAATCCGCTTGAAGCAAAAATCAATAACTATTCAGGTTGGCGGTGGATTGGATCTTCTGGTGAACTATTGGCGAACCTACAGTTGAAATAAGAGACTATTGTGGCTCACCTGTGTCAATATAACATAATAACTATTCCATAAATAATTCTTACCACCAGCGGTATGCTATTTTTAAAACTTATGTACACCGTCAATAATATATCATATATATATATTATTATATTATTATATTATATATATATATATAAATATATATATATATATATATATATATATATATATATATATATATATATATATATATATATATATATATATATATACATATTATATATATATATATATATATATATATATATATATATATATATATACATATATATATATATATATATTAGATATATATATATATATATATAAATATATATATATATATATATATATATATATATATATATTTATATATATATATATATTATATATATATTAAATATCAAATATATCATATAACAATATATTATTAATAATATTATATATTGAATGAATAATAATAATGATGATAATGTTGATCCATATCTCAATTGTGAAGAAGTTTTCAGCTATAACATTACTGAAGATAGCTATTTTGTGTGCGATTGACTTTTCCAACTGACAATTTCAAACGTCTTGTGTACAAAGAGAAAAGCTCCAATCAAAAACTAACACCTACCTGAGATTCTGCGCTCCTGATATCAAATTTCATCTCAGGTTCCGCAGCCTCCTCTATCTCGGATATGATCTCTTTCAATGTGTTCTTGATGCTCTCTTGTCGTATTTCTGTTTCCTCGGTCGTCGCTTGTGTTCTGTTCTCTTCTGTCGTTTGATTGTCGGCGATGCTTGTCACTTCCTGTTCACCTGATAGGGCTCCTGTTTGGAGGAGTGTGACGTCACCGCTGTGGGACTCTTGCTGAGAGCGAGATGATTGCTGTAGGAGGAAAATGATTGGCGATTATTTATTATTAATGATTCATCATTAATTATTATTATTATCAATATACTTTATTCATTATAAAAAAATATCGTACATACATCATAAAAACATGGTTCAATAAAAAGAATGACGAAATGGGGAGGTTTGGTAAAACCGCTCTTCCACCCGACCGGAAACTACTTAAAACAAAACATACGGGCTAATAATTGTGATAAAATGAATACGTATATGATTATATTGAAAAATATCAATATATGAATCATTTTACGGTTGGATGATTTCTTTTTCGAAAGAGATTTTAAAATTTCGAAAAAGAAAATCAAAATCTCTCATTTTTTTATTGACTGTAGGTCTACTCAACGAGCCCACCAACAGCTACGTCATGACAAGGTCCCAATTTCACTGAAAACTGACTATTCTAGAACTTTATTATTCTGAAAATAAAATGAAAATAATATAAAATGAAATAAATGCATCGACCAGACTCAACACTGACCTAAGCTTCTATTTCTTGAGCAATCTGTGAATAAGTTTTAGTGGGAGGGGTTGGTCCCTCCCTTCAGAAATTTTATTTGACACAAATTCAACCCACTCAACCTAGAGGGGGTGTATGCAGGGTGCTTATACAAATACACATATTCAACTCTACCACTTTTTTCTATGTTCACGAAGAAGTGTCATTGAATGAAAAAGTAGATCAACTCCCAAATATTTGTATGTATCGAAATAAATATTTTTTGATAATTCATTCAGTTATGAGATGATTGGATGAGCGGAGCGAAGAAACAATTTCACCATACCCGAAAAAAGTGCCTGTTTTTTTTTTCGCGCTCCACATGTCAAACGAGAAATCAAAATCGATTGTAACTTGGCATACACAAGTGTCCTTATCTAATTCAAGTTTTGAGGTGCAATCGGTTGAAACACTTCTGAGAAAACTTATTTCAAAATTTTCAAAACTCTCATAAGAATAACTCGGAGGGAAAAATTCGTCAAAATATTTCCTCCGAGAGTATTAAAATTCTCAGAGAATTTCAATATGATAATAATACACATTATTCCAAACTTTCAGTCCAATCAGATCAGTCGTTTCGATTTAAAACAATATTTAATCCAATTTTTTTAAAACACTCAAAGCTATTGAGAAACCAATTAAATCCAAGAAACAGTTATCACCAATTATTGGATACGTATGAAACAAGCCTTCTTCATTATCATAGACATTGATTAGGAAATAGAATTTCAGTGACGTAATTGTTTGTATCTCAAGGTATATATATATATATATATATATATATATATATATATATATATATATATATATATATATATATATATATATATATATATATATATAATAACAAATCCAAAGATATAAGTTGTTATGTTCTAGCTCATCTATCAACGCGGCAACATAACGCGTTTACCTAGTAGGTGGGTGAATTTCATCACATTTTTGGTATTCAAATTCACTCATGTTTCAGTCCCTGAATTTGTTATTCATAACATATTGTTATTGTTGGTAGCTTTTCTAGTCAACATTAACCAATCACAGTCCTAGCTTTTCGGAGCTAGCTATGACTAGCATGTTATTTCAAGTGGATTATTAGGTTAGGGTTCAGGATATGAACCCTTGATTCATAGAATTTACTGATTTCAATTTCCAAAATTGAGTTGATGGTTCTTGGTTCTCTTTAGAATTGAGAAAATAAACATTGTCATCATCTATTAAAATCTAGTCTCAGATTTCAAATGTCCTTTAATATCTTTGAAAGTGTCTTCACAACACGTGTACACCACCGACACGTACGTACCTGTTCAACCACATTCCCGTCCTGTTCCTTCACGTAAAACTCCTGTTTCTCCTCCACGGTGACACTTCCCTGTTTGACGACAGGTTCCTGTAGGAGCGAGATCTGTGTGTCGGCCACCTGGTTACCGTTGCCATCCAGGACACCGGTCTAAGAGCAGGATCAACATAACAAATTTATCCTTCTCTTTATTTTTATTCAATTGACGACTAGTGATTGACCCGCCCACAAACGTCACAAAACAAAACATCCAATAGAATGGGCTGTTTGTTATGTGGGTAATTTGACATTTACGTATCAGTGTATCTCTAAATGCCCACATGAAGTATAGATCTAGGTGGCCTGCCGATAAGCCACGCCTATCACTAGTGGTCAATTGACGACTCGAAATAGGCGTGGCGTATCCACCAGTAGGCCAGTTGGATCATATCATTTGTAGTCATTTGAAGATACCCCGATTGGATATTTGAATTTGACTACAGTTCTAACAGCCCTGACGATTAGACGGTATGATTTGTGACGTCAAGGGGGCGGAGACTGCGAGTCGTCAATTCAATTTATTTTATTCTATTCTCAGATTATGTTATGTATTGTTAGCGATTATTGAAGGAGACCACGACCCTGGAACTTGATCCTGATTGGCGTTCCAGGGGGAGGGGGTCTAGGATGTGTTTCAATTGGTTGTCGTGTCCTAACACCTATTTTGATCAATCTTGGTTCACCCTACTCCTCTCAAGACCTCGAAATTTTATTTTTATCCTCCTCTCTTCGTGTATTTCTTGTCTAAATACGTATTGAACTATAACTGATTAATGTTTTTCCACTTACTCGTTTCCTTACTTTCCATTCGTTTTTATCACCCTGTTTTTCAGTCCTTTATATGAACTATCTTTACTGCTCTGTTTGGAAGTATGTCGGTAAAATCTATCTTGTTTTCTCATATGATATAAAATGGTATATGCTTTGCTATTCACATTGTGATATATTTGTCTTTGTTTAATAGACGAATGTTACGTTTTGTTCTCATTGTGAATGCACATGCTTAAGAGTCCACGGGAGTCGATTTATCGAAATATCAGTTTTTTGGTGATAACTTTTGAACGGTGAGAGATATTGAAATTATAATACGCGAGAAACACAGATAATTAAAATAACTTCAAGATGGTATAAGTGATGACTATTTAAGTCACGTTGGTCAAGCGTCGACAGCTGAAAAACACATTTTTAGCTGTCGACGCTTGACAGTTATGCGACATGACTTAAATAGTCATAACTTATATCATCTTGAAGCTATTATAATTATCTGTGTTTCTCGCGTAACATAATTTTAATATCTCTCACCGCTCAAAAGTTATCACCAATAAACTGATATTTCGATAAATCGACTCTCGTGGACTCTTAATGGAATTAATCTAACTATGCATTTTTCAAATTCCAAGTTTCTTGAAGCTTAGCTAAACTTCTTTTTGGAATTCTTACACATAAAAAAAGTCAAATCATGATATCATCAAACTGATGCCCATTTTGAGAGTCTATCAAGTGTTGACCCCTGTTTGACCCTCACAAAATTATGATGAATTTTGCTGATTTATAGTCCTCACAACAAGCTATTCGTTGCGAATCCAATCTCATCCCAAAATATCTCAGTTATTTTCTGATTCTGAATATAGTTTTACAGGAAGTCAAGTTAGTCTTTAGAAGAAGAATCTCAGTATGTAGATCTAATCAGAAATTCACATTGTTATAACTGTTTCACATATACTTGTGTCGAAATATATATATAGGCCTAGTGTATTGTGTGATAATTTCTGCTGTTGAATGTATTGTTCATGCTCAATAATGATTTCACCAATAGATAAGCATATGATAACTGATAATTAAATATACCTTGATGATATTTCCAGAATATATTATCTGTCATAGAAAAGTGATTCTAAATTTCGATAAGGAAAGAGCCTTCTAATATCATAGATAATATAATATAATATAATATAATATATGAAATATATATATATATATATATATAATATAATACGATATGTGTCCATGTGTGATATGTGTAGCAATGTATTTATGGAATTTTGACGAATAAATACAGAATAATCTCGAATAAGTTTCTCAAAATAATACTTCACTTTACTCATATTAACTCTACCGAGTAATTTGATGAGTGGAGCATGAACTTAACTTTATCGTTCTTCAGAAAAAAACTTTTTTCCTTCCATATAATTTCAACCTTCTGTCATGACAGCATATTTTATTGAGGTATCATAATATATTGAAATAAATTGAGTGGTGATGATGAATAATGCAGAAGTACCGAAGAATTTAAGAGGCGGTGAGAGTTGAAATTGTCGAGGGGGGATATGCCTCTCACCTCCCGGGTGACACGAGTGACGTGGGTAAAAATGACGACTGTAATAATCACCCTCTCCTTCACTTATACCGAGTATTATTCCTCATATCTTCATTGTCATTTTCTTCTATACATCTTCATCTTTCCTTTTCATGCAGAAGATTCTGATTCTATACATTCCTTGATTCTTCCAGAGAATTCAACCCCAATTGACGACTCGAAATAGGCGTGGCTCAACCAGTCGGCCAGGTGGATCTATATCATTTGTGGTCATTTGAAGATACCCCAATTGACTATTGTGGATGGGCGTGAGTTATACGAAGCAGGGGAAATTTTAGATAACTTGATTGGTTATTTCTCTATTTTCCCCTGCTTCACTGTCCACTTGATTGGTTTTTATATTTTGTGACATCACGAGGGCGGACGATCTACAATGGTCAATTGAATATTTGAATTTGACTACAGTTCTAACAGCCCTGTTAATTGGACGGTATGATTTGTGACGTCAAGGGGGCGGAGACTAATTATTCAATTATTTCATCATTTTCTATTGTCTCTCAACATATTCTCCATCCTGAAGGATTGTATACATAAGTAGAACTTGAAAAAGGACCTTGGGATGTTAAGGATGAGGAGTAGTCATATAGCTTCAAAATGTTTTTTGGTTTCATAAATTAATAAAATATATCGTCGAATGGTTTTTATTAATGATTAATTATAGGTTTTTCAATATTTATTCATTGTAGAAAACAGTTTTTACATCATTAATAGAACTGGTTTATTGATTAGATTGTTGTATCTGAAACTGAAACATTTTGAAGCTACATTCTATAACATAAAACATCGGACGAATCATTCAATATCTCAAACAATATATTTATTTTGGCTCAAAAACAATAACATATTTGTAAACATGCAAATTGTTGTTATCAATATAACATCAATAAAGTGAACAATTTATGTAATTTTTATTTTTAATAACAGCACAATACAATTATCAATTATAATATGTCTATAACAATCCTATATGAAATTATTTTTAAAAAATGCTCAGAAAGCGGGATAAATTTATCATTCTATTCAATATATCCCACCAAAAAACCAGTTCCACCAACAATGAAAAAAACTCTTTTCTCAACACAATCAAAAAATCTATTCTAATTTTAAAAATTTTAAAAAATCTATCACAATCAAAATCGATGTCTTTTACTTCAAATAATTCATGGACAACAAGTAATTGTCTTTTTTTAACTGATATGTAATCAAAACAACATTTTGAAATTATATAATCGTTATCACTTCAACCTTCATCATCATGACACAATACAAAAATTACTCCAAAAAAAGCACAACTTATCATAAGGATGATGTTGTAAAAAAAAACTACAAATGCGTTTACATTTTTCTAACTCTACTGTCTTTGAAATTATCATCTCTCATTCAAATGATCGTATACATATTTCTGTACCTTTTTCAAATTGTGTACGCAAAATCGAAACTAATCTTTTTTCGAAATTTGCATATACTTGTAATTTATCAGAGAATAATTATAATTATATAATGCTTAAGAATAAAAGCTTTGTCATATATATATATATATATATATATTTAATAGCTCAATAAAATAGCGATTTAGACGTATATAGAATCATGTTTTGAAAATATGAACCGTGGAATCAAAACTGAAAATTGGTTCCAATTTCAAAATCGTTCCACTTCGGATCGGCCTAGAACTCGATCGTCTTTACCTCGATGCCGCTCAGCATGGACGATGACGTCACACTCTTCTGTGACGTCACCGATGACGACACGGAGCTGACCGATGACGACACCATGCGAGACGAACTGGTCGAGGACGAGCTCTGTTGGACGACGCGGGAACTTTCCTCCGACTCCATGCTGCTCATCTTCTGGATCACCTTCTTCCCACCGATCTCCTGGACCGACTGGGAACAAGTAGACATGTTACAGGACTTGTCGTCATTGAAGAAGGGATCTCCTGGACCGACTGGGAACAAGTAGACATGTTACAGGACTTGTCTTCATTGAAGAAGGGATCTCTTGGACCGACTGGGAACAAGTAGACAGGTTACAGGACTTGTCTTCATTAAAGAAGGGATCTCCTGGACCGACTGGGAACAAGTAGACATGTTACAGGACTTGTCGTCATTGAAGAAGGGATCTCCTGGACCGACTGGGAACAAGTAGACATGTTACAGGAGTTGTCTTCATTGAAGAAGGGATCTCCTGGACCGACTGGGAAGAAGTGGACATGTTACAGGACTTGTCTTCATTGAAGAAGGGATCTCCTGGACCGACTGGGAACAAGTAGACATGTTACAGGACTTGTCGTCATTGAAGAAGGGATCTCCTGGACCGACTGGGAACAAGTGGACATGTTACAGGAGTTGTTTCATCAAGAAATCTCCTGGACCGACTGGGAACAAGTAGACATGTTACAGGACTTGTCTTCATTGAAGAAGGGATCTCCTGGACCGACTGGGAAGAAGTGGACATGTTACAGGAGTTGTTTCATTAAGGGGATCTCCTGGACCGACTGGGAACAAGTAGACATGTTACAGGACTTGTCTTCATTGAAGAAGGGATCTCCTGGACCGACTGGGAACAAGTAGACATGTTACAGGACTTGTCTTCATTGAAGAAGGGATCTCCTGGACCGACTGGGAAGAAGTGGACATGTTACAGGACTTGTCTTCATTGAAGAAGGGATCTCCTGGACCGACTGGGAACAAGTAGACATGTTACAGGACTTGTCTTCATTGAAGAAGGGATATCCTGGACCGACTGGGAACAAGTAGACATGTTACAGGACTTGTCTTCATTGAAGAAGAGATCTCCTGGACCGACTGGGAACAAGTAGACATGTTACAGGACTTGTCTTCATTGAAGAAGGGATCTCCTGGACCGACTGGGAACAAGTAGACATGTTACAGGACTTGTCTTCATTGAAGAAGGGATCTCCTGGACCGACTGGGAACAAGTAGACATGTTACAGGACTTGTCTTCATTGAAGAAGGGATCTCCTGGACCGACTGGGAAGAAGTGGACAGGTTACAGGACTTGTCTTCATTGAAGAAGGGATCTCCTGGACCGACTGGGAACAAGTAGACATGTTACAGGACTTGTCTTCATTGAAGAAGAGATCTCCTGGACCGACTGGGAACAAGTAGACATGTTACAGGACTTGTCTTCATTGAAGAAGGGATCTCCTGGACCGACTGGGAACAAGTAGACATGTTACAGGACTTGTCTTCATTGAAGAAGAGATCTCCTGGACCGACTGGGAACAAGTAGACATGTTACAGGACTTGTCTTCATTGAAGAAGGGATCTCCTGGACCGACTGGGAAGAAGTGGACAGGTTACAGGACTTGTCGTCATTGAAGAAGGGATCTCCTGGACCGACTGGGAAGAAGTGGACATGTTACAGGACTTGTCTTCATTGAAGAAGGGATCTCCTGGACCGACTGGGAAGAAGTGGACATGTTACAGGACTTGTTTCATTAAGGGGATCTCCTGGACCGACTGGGAACAAGTAGATAGGTCACATGACTTGTTTTCATCAAGGGGATCTCCTGGACCGACTGGGAACAAGTAGATAGGTCACATGACTTGTTCTCATTAAGGGGATCTCCTGGACCGACTGGGAACAAGTAGACAACTGCAGGACTTGTTTCATTAAGGGTAATTTCATTGCAGAACGAATTAGACTGATTGGTTCTACCGTTCACCCACCATGTGTTGGGAGCTAAAGGCCTGCATTGGTGCTTTTTGTCCTGTTTTGTTCGTTTCCTGCAGGTTTTACTCATGGGTTGTGAGATGTAAAGTAGACCCTTAATGAGTTAGATCAGTCACAAGGTCAGTTAAGGTTAGTCAACTCAAAGTTGAACAAGGTTAATCAAGGATAGTCAATCATCTCACCTGTGAGGAAGAAGACTCCATAGTGGCCGACTGTTCCCTGGAAATGTTACCGCCAGACGCAGGAGTAATCTCCATGGTTACTTCACTTGTTGTTGCTGTTGTTGTTGTATCTTGTGTGTGGCTGGAACACAGAACACATATCATCAACTTGTGTTCGTACAATAACAGAACATTGTCACGAAATTTCTCCCAAACATCAACAAATTGATGAGAATTTTGATAAAAAAATATATTGATTGAGAAATGGATAAAATTGGGTTGATATTTACATGGGTGGAGGTGCCGGGTATGATTGGATTATTTGATTGATTCAAATTAATTGATGATACGGTGCTATTACATGAGCATCCAACATGTGACATGTGACAAGAGCCAATTTCATCACACACATACAAAAAAATATAACCTCCAATTTAATTTGATTAATACACTGTATATATATGACAGACTAATTGTTTCAGTAGAATGCTTTCATAATGGTGTCGTATTTAATAATAATGATAATAATAATAATAATAATGGTTATATTTCCTTTTGGATCATCACATGATATAATGGAAAGTAATAAAAAAAGTTATATAACAAAAATTCAAAATATTCAATATAAAAATCTCAATTTGAACACACTTTAATTACAACGTAATATCCAACATTTTACGACAGAAAGTTTCATGAGGAAAACGTATATTTCCACAAGAAATGCACATTCATGTCTGTCGAAATCATTTGAGATCAAAAAGTAGAAATGTCAGGTGTAAATTATTTTATACAAAAACGAATTGATGGAAACCAAGATTAGGAAATTTTGCTATTCTGTTTGTTTCTGCTTGTGGAATACATGAAATTCAGTTGATATTTACATTTCTCTTGTGATTCCCCGTCCAAACGATCCTATCTTTCATCCGTAGCCTTAATTGGGGAACAATAATTCTGTATCAAGTTTCGATATAATTCCATTTTTTTTTTTTATTTATTTATTTTTTTTTTTATTTTTTTTGGAGTCGTTCAGGTTTCATTTATGTTTCTATATTTATGTTATTCGTGTAAATAATATGTGAGTGTAAAACTTATCTAAATCGTAATACACGTCCTTGTATTCATTAATATCCTGTGTATTACATGTTTCGTTTACTTTTTTTTGTCGTCAGCTGTATTTCATATTTTGTTTACACAATATTAGTCAGCCCGCACACAAGAATGTCTGTTCTTACGCGGGCTTCACATTGCTATCGTATAATCCTCTCGCCTGATAGTTCAGCAAACCTAAGTTACAACTTCATACTGTTTTTATTTTCATTCAAGTAGTATTTATGTGTATGTTTTCCGTTGTCTGTGTATGTATTCTGGTACACATGTGAATGTGAATAAAATGATTTAAATTGAAATTGAATTGATGTTATTAAAAAAAAAACATTTCCATTCAACATTTCACGTTAGCGGGTTCCATAAAAACCATACATTCTCACAAAAAAATTCCACATTTATTTCTGTCACGTTTATTTCAGAGCCATCAACACGTACTCTCGTTAAACTGTTCGATATAATCGATCGTTGATTCGCGATTTACGTCTCGCAGCTAACTTCACACTTCACTCAGTGAGAAGTTTCCCGAAATAACTTTCCTGGCAATCCATTGCTCGGATCTCAACAACGATTGGTCGTTTCCAGTTGATATGTTGATATTTCTTTCAATCTAGGCTGAAACGATTTATACGGTGAATATAAATACATCCGGAAATGTGCAACCCACTAGCAGATGTTGCAACTGGCAGTTTCAATGGAGGGATTAATTTCGATGAAACAGTTATTATTTTTTTCATTGATTTCTAGTATTTGTTCATCATTTCAATTTTTCTTACGTTTCCTTAGTCACACATTACAACCATCATCAACTTTTTTTCCAACTTTTTTTTCACGTTGGCTTCATCATCATTTCATTTCGAGTAAAACTATAGATTTAATAAATTCATATTATTTGTTTTTCGTTCTATTGTCATTTTATTGACCTCTCAAATGAGTTATTATTGTTGATTTTTATATTTCGATCAATTGATTCTGATTCTGTGTTTTCAGCAGTCTCAATTGTGAAACAGAATCTCCGATAAATATATGTTTCATTCATTTAAATTTTTACTGATGACTACGATCTATTGGCGTCGGTGAATGATATATGAGATGGTGGAATGATGAGATGAAAGGTTATTTTATTAGTTGTTTTTGGATAGTAGGGAAGGAGTCGGTCGTGCCCTGTTGTTAAGGAACCATCCCAGTATTGACCTGAACGACTGAGGGAAACCACGAAAAACACCTGCCAGGATTGTCGACCATGGCGGGAATAAAACCCCGGTCTCCTGAATGACGGTTCAGTGTATTAACCACTCGGCCACTCGTCTCAGTGATGAATAGATGTATAATAGGGTATATCATGTTTCAATTATATCATAGAACTTCATCATATCTTCTGATGACATTCTTTGACCAGGACTGATAGAGCGATGAAATATGTGGGGACAAATTATGTTGATGACCATGCCTAATGACTCCACGTATGGATTAGGCGGATTTGATGGCATACATACATTTGTATGTAATACAATACTTACAATACAAATAACTTAAATAACTTACAATACATAACGTGTAAGTTGTAACTTGCATACATTCGAGATTCAGTTTTTATCTATACAAAAAAATGATATTTTATATAGATTAAATAATAGGCCTATTGGCAGCCGGAACGGTATTATTTATGAACAAAAATGAGCTTATATAGCATGGCATCAAAAATACGTGAATCATACAAAACCTGCTGATTCGTTTGAAAAACTTGCTCTTGAGTTCTTTAGAAGACTTTATCTTCATTACTATGTTTTCCACTCCATCATTACAAGAGAAGGAAAAACCTTTATTGGTCTCTGACTATATTATAAAACAGGATAGCAATCAGTATAAAAAGTACATAGAATAATATAGAGAAATAGATTGAAAATATGACATATTGGTACATGAAAGGGGAATAGAAAAAATGTAAAAACAAAATAGGATTGAATAAAATATCAAGGAGATTTAGTGATTACAAAATTAAAAAGTGATATAGTTTTTTTTTTTTTTAATAACATCGAAACTTGATACAAAATCATTGTTTCCCAATTAAGGCTATGGATTAAAGATAGGATAGTTCGGACGGGGCACCACAAGGGCGATCTTACCACCCCATTTTGATTATTTAAAACTAATGGTCTTCAACACCAGGACTGCGCTGTCTGTGAACATAATTTTTCGCCGTAGTTAAAAGTCTTTCAGTATAAACACACGAATGTTGATGTCTTCCCTTTTTTGAACTGAATCTCTTGGGCAATGAAAAAAAAAATATAGTGAAACGTTAATTATACAAATGATTTCTGAATTCTCAATTTCATCCCCTGTATAATGATCAGCTTTTCTCATTCCATTGTATAATGTGATTTTTTTGTAATACTTTTGAAAGTCTTTTGGATATTTTGTCATTTTTCACACTCTATAGTATCACAAATTCACTATTTACATTCTTTCACACGTTTGAAATACTGTTCATAAGACATGCAGTTTGTTCTCATATCAGAAAAGTATCTAATTGACCGTGAAAGAAGACCAAGTTGAAAAGAAAACCCACAAAACTTCAAATCGACTGAACTAAGTTGACCTTTACTTTGACTCGTGTCAAACATAATATCAAACACTACAAGAAAAAATGAGAAGAAGAGAAGGAGTTGGAAGAAAAATCTCAAAACCAACAAACACCTTTTTTTTCATCCTGGTTTCTCGTGGTTTCCCACAGTCCTCGAAGCAAATGCTTGGATGAAATACTAATTGGCCACGAACATTAATTAGTAGAGCGATAGGCCTAATTATAACATTATAGGCCTATTACTAATTTAATTCGTGCATTTTGTATAATGATCAATTTTGCATCTGCTGTCAATGGAAATAAGTAATCATTGCCCAAAGAAACTTAATTCAAAGTGGAAGATATCAACATTCGTGTGTTTATACTGAAAGACTTTTATCTACTGCGAAAAATTATGGTCACAGACAGCGCAGTCCTGGTGTTGAAGATCATTATAGTTTTAAATAATCAAAATGGGGTGGTAAGATCGCCCTTGTGGTGCCCCGTCCAAACGATCCTATCTTTCATCCGTAGCCTTAATTGGGGAACAATGATTTTGTATCAAGTTTCGATGTTATTAAAAAAATAAAAATTCAACTCGTATAATCACAAATCAATTATCGGTTAATGAATGCATATTTGAAATGAAATTTGGAACGATAAGAAATTCGAATTATCAAAAAGATGAAAATTCACAAATAAGAAGAATATGAAAAAGAGATGATGCTGATGAAAAAAATGTAATAGAAAATTTAATTCTTCGCTTTACAATTTATATAGTAACATGAGATCGCACTGTTAGAAAGTCCCCACATTTCCTTGTCCCTTTCTTAAATGAAATCATAGTTAAAATAACCTTGAGAAACATTATGTCATATACATTGCTTGATTTTATTGTCTCATTATAAATATTCCGCACGAACGACCCTACCTAGTCAATTAGTTATAAATTGGAGGAAAATTACTTCCAATCAAGTTTCACAGGTAGAATGGTTAAAAATCAAAATGGTATGGATAAAAATATATATTCACAATAGTCAAGATGTGTAATAGTGTAGGTCAAATTTCTGGAGTGAAATTATTTTCAAACAACAAATTATTCATTTACACAATCCTACTTTATATTTTATCGATATGTTTAATCGATTGATAATTATTCACTCACCCAGCCGTTAGAACACCGAATACACGTAACAAATAATTCCAAATATCTTTTATGATCTTGATTATCATTCTCAAAAAAACATTATTGTATTGAAAATAAACCACTTTTCAAACAATTCTGAGATTATTACAGATTTCTTTTCAATTATGATCGGTAATTTTACTTTCAATAACCATGAAAGTTTAAAAAGAAAGCGATACGAAGCCTACATACACGTTAAGTATCAGTTAACTCACACGCACACACACACACACACACACACACATGAGTGAAACATGTGAACAAAACCGACGCCGGGCGTCGTTAATCTTAGCGACGTCGCGACGCCGGAAGGTGAGATCAAGTTATTCTGGCTATTATCCAAATCGACGTCGAGAACTAGAATCTAATTAATTGAATAGTTTTTTTTCTTCTTAGGTTTCAGTTTTAAAGGTCTATTTTGTCACGCGAAGTATTGTGACATTCTACTAGTTGGATTGGGAAAACGATATATTTAGACGCGTTTGAAGAGAGTCTTGATTTTTGTGTGTTGAACTTAACTGGAACATACCCAAAGTGTAGTATTTTCAGTGTCAACAATACATATAAACGATCTTAATGACTTTCTGGATGAAAATATTGTTGTGAAACTGCTCCATAACATTAAGGCCCGGTATTACCACGGCCAGTTAGTATTTATCTGACAGTTGGTGAAAACAAATACCACAGGTAACCATGGTGATAACAAGTTTGAACTGTCAGATAAAGGCTAACTGGACTTGGTAATACCAGGCCTAAGAGAAGTATCTTCAAAAATAATGTTGATCCACAATAAACATTCACAATATGTTACATGTTATTTGTATGTAACGGTACGCTGTGATGTATCATTATCGGTAATTATAATAATTACATTTTTTTTATATTAGATTTCAACGACGCACTATAATGATAACTAAGATCTATTGGCGTCGGATGAATGATTAATGAGATTATTGGATGATGAGATGAAGAATTCTTAGGTATTGGGAAGAATAGTGGGAAGGAAGCGGTCGTGGCCTATATTGTAGGAACCATCCTGGTATTAGCCTGGACCACAGAGGAAAACTACGAAAAACCCCTGTAAAGATGGACGGTGGCGGGGATCGAACCAGGTCCGATATGCCCACTACCTCCCGGGTCACATTGAGCAAGTGCGGTAACCACTCAGCTACATGTGCCGGTCATGTGTGTGATAATGCATGGTATGATAATATAATAATATCGCTCAATATTATCTAGGCTAGAAATTGATGGCAAAAAGTTTTTCATAAAAACTTGAATTTTTTTAATTTAAAACATTTAAAGTTTCTCATATATAAAATGTGACTATTTAGCATTCTCGATGAATATTGTCTGCATCAGATGACGTATTAATTTTGTTAATTTTTAATCTTGCTCGGCTGACTTTGTATGATCATTCACATCTATGGAATCACCCTGGCGGATTAATTCTGACCTATGAAGACTGAGGACGCCTTAAAGAAATCTATTCCACAGCCTCGAAATTACCCCAAATGTATTGTTGGAAATAAAGATCTCAGTCATTTTCAGTATAAAAATTTGAATTACTGTGGAAGAAATTTGAGTTGCCCCAATTTGAAGACAAGAAACATTTTCATAGATAAAAAATCTGAACTTATACGAAAAAATAGTTTTTTTTCAATATCTTAATGGCTTTAAAAGTTAAATAACATATAAAACTGAATTTTTCAATGCATGTTCTCTATGGTGAAAAACAAGGAAAATGTATATTTCTTCTCATCTTTTTCTTCTATATTCTTCTCTTCCATATTCTTCTTATCTTCATTTAAAAAAATGTGAAAAAAAATATTGTAAAGTGTGTAAAATGCGAATAAAATGAGTTTAAAATGTATCGAAGTCTACTCGAGTGATATTCATCCATGAACACATGTTGTCCAATTCGAAGACCGGTTTTTAGGAACTGTTTCAATGGATAAGACATAGTTAGCGGATTGATGCATTTTTACCCTCGATCTTACGCCATTTTATTTCCTTGAATAAAAAATAGCTGAATAATAATCCAATTATCAAATTATCGAATCCAAAATACATTATTTGAAATGAAATTATCAAATAATTATAGGGCATCAACTTGTTATTATTCTTGATCACCAATGATTTGTTTCCACTAACTCTTAGAATTGGCTAACTAGACTTATTTTCACTTATGATATGTGACTTATTGAACATATTGTCACGTCACAATACTAATCACTGAATTTTAAAAAATGACATGTATTATTGATTCATATCTATCCAAAATAGCGATCATTATCAGAAATTATGGAGCACCACGTCCTTCAATATGCATTATTTCCTCTTATTTCACTACATGTGTAAAACTGTTGTCCAACTTCCTCAGTTTAACTGTCAATTAACGGAAATATCCTATTATTAACTCTCACGAGTATTATTCGTATATCATGGAGAATTATCATTCTTTCGGCCAATTCAGAACGTGCTTCAATCATCACTATATTATATAAATATGAAAATATCAAACATTTGTTCCCATTTTCCAGTTTCCAAAACGATTGGTCGAACAAACAAGTCTTCATTTAGTAATTAGTTGGTGAAATTAAAGACAAAATGCGCGCCTAAATTCAACCTGGCGGCGAAATGTATTGAAAATATCATCAACAATTGGAAATTTGTAATGAATGCCATTGTTGTGATTTGCGCGCGCATCTTTCGTACGCCAGTTAATACATTCTTCAGTCTACCACCAGCAGCTTACCTTGAACCTTCGAATCGACATCGTAAAATCATACAAAGCAAGATTGTATCACATATCTAATTCCCCTGAAATACAGTCAGTTATGGTTTTTTTTCAACACTCTTCTCTGAAAAATCTGTTCAAAGCTGTCTTTAGAAAGTAAAAAAATAATTGCTGAAATATTGTGTTGATAACAGATTTTCGTGAAGTTGAAGCCTTGAGAACTGAAAATTCGGAAATATTCCTGATCCATTAAGAAGTGTGAAATATTCATGTATCCCCATGACAGTATTTCATAAAGTTTGGTTGATCATATCGGTGACCATGGTAACCATCATAAAACAGCCAATAACCAATAAATTCGACATCAACTAAAAGATTTCAATTGCACACCCACCCACCAATAGAAGTATGAAGCCTGATAGAATTCGATTGTAAAATGAAAACTTCTTCAAAACGTTTTCCACCGGAAGTGTATTCCTTTACACGATCAGCTTATCCCCAGTAATGCGTTTATCAAATGTATCGCTATCAAATAGAATACATGCCTTTCCTATCTCGCGTTCATACCACAATACAAAATACTATTACTGTCCACATATTTCCTCCACATAAGAATACACTAAACTTCCCAGGCAATATTGCTAGTAACTAACCAATCAGCGACCAGTAAAGTGTAACGTCACATTCCGTTGACTGCCTAGCTTCTGTTGACACCACATCATTGAGTGGGTTAATCTCGAATATTGGTGACTAACCATTCACGATCGACCAACCTTTTACAGTGATACAGACAGTTACTTTTAGGTTAAGTTTATATCGATCCCAACGAAATCTCTCTCTATCGATACAGCATTACTCGAGATGATATCGATCAGTATTTTTATCGCAACTATCGATCTATGTTTCAGTGAATTGAGCTCTAGTTGTGCTACTGACATTCGCTAGTTCAAAGTTCAAGCTACTGGCACAGCTACAGCAGAAAATACAATTTTTAGGATCCTATACACGACGGAAAATACATTGCACAAATGCATTTTCTATTTTAGTTAATCGTCTAAAGGCTACTTCTCTGTTGTTTTTTCTGTATTTTCTTTTGAAACCGTTTTTAATCGTAGAGGAATGTCCCTCCCGGTGCTTAAATTCATAAACCACTTTCTCTTGTGCTTCACAACTGTGTGGATAGTGGAATTCGTTGCCCAGATATAATATCGGTAGAATCTGAAATGTGTGTTGATGCCAAACGTTGTCATGACAACAAGGTCTTAATAACGACCGTGTCCTCTTCTAGCATGCTAGCGTTGTGAATCATCATGTGCTAGACATGTCTTATGAGCCTTGAATTATAATCATCTTATATATTTATTTTTCATCGGTCAAGAAGAAGAAAGATGAGAAGAAACAGAGCATAGGCCTAGCAGTAGTGAAGAGGAAGAAGTCGGAACTGGCAGGAACCGATTGATATGACAAGTCTGAACTAGAAACACGGGTGGGGGAAACACCCCCTGACCCAATTCAATTGGTTATCTAGGCTTTATAAATATATATATATATATATATATATATATATATATATATATATATATATATATATATATATATATATATGAACGTTCTAGTCAAATCATGATAATATGACCACTCTGGTACTGGGTTCAAGTCTCAGAGTGGTCAGATTTTTATGATTCGAGAAAAACGTGCAACATATCAGTAATGAATCACATCTTTGAAGAAATGTTGTTCAGTATATATATATATATATATATATATATATATATATATATATATATATATATATATATATATATTTATATATATATATATATATATATATATATATATATATATATATATATATATATATATATATTATATGCATTTATACATATATATATATATATATATATATATATATATATATATATATATATATATATATATATATATATATATGTATATATATATATATATATATATATATATATATATATATATATATATATATCTCACATTTTTATATACAATTTTTTCATCATATATATTTTTTCTTGATGAAACTTGATATTACTCTCCTGTATGAATGAGCGTCTCTCCGTATGTTCTCTCTCCTCATATGTTATATTACAACAATATATAGAATGATTCGAATCTAATCTTCCAACTGTTTTTCAGCGCTGTTTTTCCACCACAGCCCCGAGGAGTTGGATTGTTCTATTCTTGTGCGTGGTTAACTCGCCAATTGGCCGCCTGCTACAGGCACATTCCACGGCCCGGGAGAATAACTACACCGACAACCGACAACTAGCTTCGCAGCCGGGACAAAAACAAGCGACAAACAAATACGCCGGCTACATTGTTACCACGATGTAGTGTTATACCTATGACTATCAATAACGTAACGGGAAAAGCAACATGGCGTAAGTCCTATCCTTTTAACATTAGGCCGTTTACACCATGATGGAATCAGCGCGCTTTCGTGTACATTTGTGAGATTCGCAATTTCAAATCAAATCGTACGTATTAGGCTCGTATTCCAATGTATAGTGCATAGTTGTACAATTGCATTGATTTCAATCTTTCTCATAGATGATGAGTAATTATCCAGTTATCAAATGGTGAATATAGCAGTAGGGCTCTTGACTAGGGTCTAAATGCTTTTACAGACGTATTTTAAATTTAGATTGGCTAATTCAAATAATATTTATCCCAATATTGTTCAATGCAGTTGGAAAGAGCTGGATTCACAGATTGCATTACATCTATTACTTGTATAGATCAACATACAATAATATCAGCAAATCATCATAACATTTGTGAGGCGGCATCCCTCTGATGTACGCATGGTGCGAAAGGAAAGCGCCATGTTGCTTATCCCGTTACGTTATTGATAGTCATAGGTTATACCAACATACTCCTTCATCATAATATCAAGGAGGTGCTCCGACTCGGGTCTTGAATATGAAATATTCCCGGGATCAGTTCACGAGTTTATATTTATTTATCATATCTAATATTTTGATGTGTACCTATCCCGAGGGTTGAACAACCAGTAAATTTGATGTACACCTGATTTCAGATTTTAATGATTCTCAGGGAGATTTTACGAGATTTAAAGAAGTTTTCAAGGGATTTCAAGACGATTTCAAAGGGATTCAGGAAGATTTCATGAGTTATTAACCCCTTGACCTATCCCACAGATACATTCTTCCAGGGTTTTCTGGATTCATGTACAGTGACAATTTTATTTCATTTTCTCTTAAAGAATATTTGAAAAAAAATATATCGAACTATATAAAACAACACTGCTATACACGGCTCAGTAGAATTATTATTTCAGCAGCTGTTGCATTTGTTTTGTAAGAAAATTATAGATTTTGTTAGTTGAACAATATGCCACCGGTACTATAGCCACTCTTATATACATCCAGTTCACAAGGGAATCCGCTAAATCGTGACAGGCAATCGCGACCTTTGACTCTGAACTGACTGCAGAAAACCACAAATACCCTCCATGTTATTAGTATGGGAGTTAGCCACTCTTATATACATCCAGTTCACAAGGGAATCCGCTGAATCGTGACAGGCAATCGGGACCTTTGGCTCTGAACTGACCGCAAGAAACCACAAATACCCTCCATGTTATTAGTATGGGAGTTAGCCACTCTTATATACATCCAGTTCACA
Source organism: Brachyptera risi (assembly GCA_964007535.1). NCBI lineage: Eukaryota > Metazoa > Arthropoda > Insecta > Plecoptera > Taeniopterygidae > Brachyptera > Brachyptera risi. The sequence continues at coordinate 27,156,300 of OZ023335.1, read as the reverse complement.
AGGGAATCCGCTGAATCGTGACAGGCAATCGGGACCTTTGGCTCTGAACTGACTGCAGAAAACCACAAATACCCTCCATGTTATTAGTATGGAAGTTAGCCACTCTTATATACATCCAGTTCACAAGGGAATCCGCTGAATCGTGACAGGCAATCGGGACCTTTGACTCTGAACTGACTGCAGAAAACCACAAATACCCTCCATGTTATCAGTATGGGAGTTGGCCACTCTTATCTACATCTGGTTCACAAGGAAATCCGTTAAATCGTGACAGGCAATCGCGACCTTTGACTCTGAACTGACTGCAGAAAACCACAAATACCCTCCATGTTATTAGTATGGGAGTTAGCCACTCTTATATACATCCAGTTCACAAGGGAATCCGCTGAATCGTGACAGGCAATCGGGACCTTTGACTCTGAACTGACTGCAGAAAACCACAAATACCCTCCATGTTATTAGTATGGGAGTTAGCCACTCTTATATACATCCAGTTCACAAGGGAATCCGCTGAATCGTGACAGGCAATCGGGACCTTTGGCTCTGAACTGACTGCAGAAAACCACAAATACCCTCCATGTTATTAGTATGGGAGTAAGCCACTCTTATCTACATCTGGTTCACAAGGGAATCCGCTGAATCGTGACAGGCAATCGGGACCTTTGGCTCTGAACTGACTGCAGAAAACCACAAATACCCTCCATGTTATTAGTATGGGAGTAAGCCACTCTTATATACATCCAGTTCACAAGGGAATCCGCTAAATCGTGACAGGCAATCGGGACCTTTGGCTCTGAACTGATTGCAGAAAACCACAAATACCCTCCATGTTATTAGTATGGGAGCTAGCCACTCTAATCTACATCCAGTTCACAAGGGAATCCGCTAAATCGCGACAGACGATCGGGACCATTGGCTCTGAACTGACCGCAAGAAACCACAAATACCCTCCATGTTATTAGTATGGGAGTTGAGTCACCTTCTCTATATCAAGACAAAGTGTGTTGGTGACACTATGTATCGTGGTTACATTACTAGGAACAAGCGACATGTGCTATGTGAGATAAGCTGGATCTCATCCGAGAATAGAACGATGCGTGGATTAAAATCTTAGAGACAAATCTTACGCAAAAAATAAGGAATAAAAATATAAAAAGAGGGGGGGAAATATATAGCGCAAAAAATAGCTTGGATCACCCATGACTCAGACAACAGTCTATTGCACTGTTGTTGAAACTGTTGTTAGGTCAGGTGGTGTGGGTTCGAATCCCGCATAAGGCATGGGTTCGAATCCCGCATAAGGCATGGGTTTTTGTGAGCGTCCTTTCAATTGACATCAATTAAATTCAATTGAATTCAAATATAATTTTATTCTTGTTCATGTGAAAAATATTAAGATATTTCTTATCACTTAATAGTTCCATCATCACCTGCTCATTCGTATCCCCATATGACCTAGCTGTTGGTGGGGTCGTCAAGCAGTAATAAAATGAATGAATAAATAGATAAATAGAAATAACTTCGAGAATTCTGTCGTGGCCTAGCTGTTGTTGAGGAACCATCCCTGTATCAACCTGAGTGACGGAGGGAAACTACATAAAACCCCTGTCAGGATGGCCGACCGTGGCGGGAATCGAATCCCGGTATTCTGAAAGATGGTTCAGTGTGCTAGCCACTGATCCCCCGTTCTTAGTTACAATGTCCCAATACAAATTCTTGATCATGACTTCAATGTATAGAGAAGTTACCTCGGTGAATTAAATAATTGAATATTCTATCAATATTTTTTAGCGTGTATGAAAACGCTATATACGCGTTGTTCGACGAGCGGATAGTAATAGTATGTCGACTTCATTGCCTAACTTTTGCGTACATTCGCCAATTGGGTAACATTTTAGTTATAAATGGGTAAAAACGGCTTCGAGTGGTACCAATTTAGTACATTTCATGTTTTTTCTTCAAAATGGCTGACCCGATCGAGCTGAGAATTTCCAGAAATGTGTATTAAGATGTTATTCAACTTCACACAAAATTTCAATTTTTTTGAAAATAAAGATTTTTTAATTTTTTTCCCGCCGTGTTATTCTAATGAGTATTTTTGAAATTTCTAAAATTCATAAAAAAAAAAAGTTGATATCCGATAATGCCACAAAACTATACAGATCTAAGTTAGATAAGGAACCATGATGAAAAAAGTTTGGAATTGATAACTGTAGCCGTTTGACCGGTGGAGAAACGACAAAAAACATGAAAAAAAATAAAAATAGAAACGAACACCAATTTTTTTCAGTATGTCAAATTGAATCCTCGCTAAAGCTCGTCTGATAATTATTTTTCAGCGTGTATTACTTGTATAGTTGGAGAATGCAAATCTTTCAAATTTGTTTGAGCCTAATAGAAATATACACCTGTGAGCAGCAACAGGTGTGAGAGAGAGAGAGAGAGAGAGAGAGAGAGAGAGAGAGAGAGAGAGAGAGAAGAGAGAGAGAGAGAGAGTCACGTATCGAGAATAACATGCAATTCTATGACGTAAGAAATCATCAAAGGTTTCATAATTATAAGATGCAACTCAACTGCAATAACCACTTTCGAAGATGACCGAGTATCTACTCAAATACGAATACATTCCGATCGACCGTCTCCTCTATTTACCAACACTAACGATTGTCGGTGTCGACCCGGCAATGCATGTGGTATACTTGTATCTACAAGTTATGAAGGTTCCGATCGACCGTCCCCCCCTATTCCACAACACTAGCGCACGGGTGGTTCGAGCCTTCATCTCTCGTGTGTAACTTGTATCCACGAGAGATGAAGGTTCCGAGCGACCGTCCCCACGTATTCCACAACACTAGCGCACGGGTGGTTCGAGCCTTCATCTCTCGTGTGTAACTTGTATCCACGAGAGATGAAGGTTCCGAGCGACCGTCCCCCCTATCACACATCACTAGCGCACGGGTGGTTCAAGCCTTCTTTTGATGATGAAAGTATCACGTGAAATCACCCTCTCGATTTAGAAGTGGGTTAAGAACAACAAATGATTCACTAGTATTAATAAGAGACAACTAAGAGGTGTTGAAGTAATTTCATTATTAAGAGGCCGCTGCAGGCGCTCGTATTTCACGCCGCAAACTCTCACGGCCGTAATTTTTGAGATATCAATATGATTGTTTTTGCATTCTGTTAATAATTGAAAAAGGGAGGTTATCGCATTCACAGAATTTTGAACAAAAAAAATATAATGTTTCAAATTCTTCAAGTGGAAAATGAAAAAATTTCTACTTCACGAAAACCTGGATACAATTTTTAAATACCGAAAAAAAATATGGACTGTGAAATATATCAGAAGCGTGAGTAAGGGAATGAACGACGTTTAAGTGAATTTTTTTTTTTTTTTTAATAACATCGAAGCTTGATACAAAATCATTGTTCCCCAATTAGGACTATGGATGAAAGATAGGATCGTTTACGTGAATATGAGTTCGGCGGGCTAGTCTACGGGTTGCGCCTAGCACACGATGCATGTTAAACTAGAGTCTGAAGTGAGCGAACTACAAGCCCGTGTAGAACGCCTGCGGCCTCTTAAATTATAATTTTCTTAGGCCCGGTGTTACCAAGCCCAGTTAGCCTTTAACTGACAGTTCAAACTTATTATCACCATGGTTACCCAAGCTATTTGTTTTCACCAACTCTCAGATAAATACTAACTGGCCTTGGTAATACTAGGTCTTAGGCAACCTTCCAATAATTAAACAATGTAACTTGGAATTGTTCGTTGAAACAAATATTTGTCAGATAAAAATGGCAATAAATCAAATAGTTGACTTGAAAATCTTTTTTGTTATCTTCCATATGTGAAGCTTGAGATAGAATCATCGTTCAAGGTCGATAAGGTAGGATCGTTGGGAGGGGTAACACGTGGGCTTGTGTTCATGATTTGTTTGAATAATCCGTTATAATTTACTATAATTTTTATATTACGTTATATTTATTATTTAATTATATACGTTTATAATTGAGGTGGTAAGATCGCCCTTGTGGTGCCCCGTCCGAACGATCCTATCTTTCATCCATAGCCTCAATTGGGGAACAATGATTTTGTATCAAGTTTCGATGTTTCATTAGAAAAAAAATAATAAAAATAATAATAATAATTTAGCTAATCCAGCAAATCGTGAATTTTTAAATCATTATTTCGGGTATGATGATCATTTGAGTCATTTTGAGAGGAAATATTCGATTCGTCAATTGGAAATATCATTGGAGTCAACAGTGCCTTCAATATGTTGGTGATTTTTGAAGATGTATTTGCTTCTCTCATTGTAAACCTCACCCAGAAAAAAAATATTCAACTCTAAAAATTCAATTTTATTTCAATACAACAATGGTATATATATGTTTATTATGTTGGTAGTGACATCGTTCTTTTCAATTCAATCAATTAATTTCCATTCCATATTAATTGTAATTACAATCACACTCATATGTACATTTGATTATAAAAGTACGAGTAATGAAATAAGTCAAGTTATAAATATAATAGTTAATAACGTTAAAATGGAAAAAATTGAAATTAAAATTAAAACACAATTGTGTCAAAGTCATATATAATATAATATAATATAATGAAATCATTTTTATTCTCAATTCAAATTCGAATGAAACAACAAAATTCAAATATGCATACATGTATACAGCCAAGAGAAAGAAGTCGTATAATTAGGGCCTATATCGGCTGAAACAAAAAAAAAATGTAATATATAATAAAGTTTACTTGGAAAATAAAGAATCGAGAAATCCGCGTAAGAGCGTGACTCTTGTGTGCGGACAGACATTTTGAATGAGTATCATGAATTTTCAAGATGACAGGATGAAAATTGTATAGTTATATGTTTTTGTACATTCGTCAACCTTTCGTAAATAAAAGTATAGCAGTTGGTGAACGCCTCTGTGGCCAAGTCAGTCAACTTCTTATTGTAGAAACAGCATGAGGTCGCATCTAGCATGGGTATATGTGAGCATTATCCATATTATATAACACTTGCATTCGTATTCCACGCCCCCAAAAAAAACACTGTTGGTGGGGTTGTCGATATACAACATCATTATAGCATTGAAATAAATACCAGCGTCACACTTAACACACCTTCACTAATAAACCTCTAACTGTTGGTTAATTTTCCAACGAAACACTAAACATCTTTGAACATTGATATTGATTTACCTAATATGTCAAAATTATTCATTGATAAGATTCTCATTCGTAGCCCCAAATAAACTAGTGTCGGTGGGGTCGTCAAGCAGCAACCCTTGATCACACTCAGTACAACTCCACCAATCAAATTTCTCTTTTTGGTTGATTTTTAACGAAACACTAAATATATTTGGACAATAACATCAAATTTCCAATGCTTATGTGAGTATATTATCTATTTTAACACTCTCATTCCTATCCCCATTTGAAATACTGTTAGTGGGGTCATCCAGTTGGGAACAATCATTGATATGAATCTCATTATCACACTTAGCACATCTCCAACGAATAACCTCTAACTGTTGGTTAATTTTTATCTAAACTCTGAATATCTTTGAACATTGACATTTAATTACTAATAAACTTGACACAAGATCAGAAAGCCCCTCATGTTACGGCTAAGGATGACAAGGTAGGATCTTTCGGATTGGGAAGATCTTACCACAGTAATGGAAATTACTTATTGACTATTATTCTTTACTTGACGACCCCACCAACAGCTTGGTTAATTGGGAGGATACGAATAACTACTGTGACAATTAAACTATAAAGTGATTATAAGTGGACAAACGTTTACAAAAACACATATATTCTGGACTCGAACTCACGCCTAACAGTGACTTCAATTAGTGTCTAAAACTAAATATAAAAATTGAATATAGTGTGAGTAATTCAACAAACTGTGAACATAAAGCGTTCAAATTGGATATTCAAGTTATTTAATTATTTCAAATTAGATAGAGTCAGATATTTTAGTCAGAAAAGAAGGCCTGAATGAACTACGTGGAAAATGAATAAAAAGATGAATAAATAAATGAATGGATGAACGAATCACAACTATTTATCACGCGAGCTTTAGCGAGGATTCAATTTTACATACTTAAAAAAATTGGTGTTCGTTTTTATGTTTTTTCTCAATGTTTTTTTGTCGATTCTCCACAGGTCAAACGGCTACAGCTATCAACTCTAAATTTTTTTTCATTTTGGTTTCTCATCTAACTCAAATTTGTATAGTTTTGTGGCATTATCGGGTGGTAACTTTCATTTTTATGAATTCTAGAAATTTCAAAAATACCCATTAGAATAACACGACGGAAAAAAAATATATTCTCCAAAAAAATGAAATTCTGCGTGAAGTTGAATCACATCTTGATACACATTTCTGGAAACTTTCAGCTTGATCGGGTCAGTCATTTTGAAGAAAAAACATAAAATGTGTCAAATTCGTACCACTCGGAGCAGTTTTTACCCATTTATAACTTAAATGTCACCCAATTGGCGAATGTAGACAAAAGTCTGTCAAAAAAGTCAACATACTATTACTGTCCACTCGTCTAACAACGCATATATGGCGTTTTCCTAGTGTATTAATCTATGAAACACTCACCCGTGTATCGTATATTCACGTACCGTGTTGTGAACGCACGGATGTCGGGATTGGACTGAGGAATTCTCCGTGTTTTGCCGCCGCGTTTTTCTGGTCCCCGTCCAGAAGATTGCGAGACGTCTGTATCCCCCTCCTCCTCCCACTCCCATTACCCCTCGTGACGATGCCGACTCGAAACGGTCGATGGTTAGTGTTGATGGATAGGGGAGACGGTCGATCGGGCCAGTCGTCTTGAGATGATGAGGAAGTATACCCCAATGGCTGAGTGAATTTTGATGGGGAATACAAGATGGTCGACACAGGTGTTAGTAATGAATGTATGAATATGTTTTTTGGGATAATTTGATTTAATTGAATATACTTTTAATTCGACATTTCCTGGATATTTCAGATGTTGTTGTCTAGACCTGTATGAATATAATTTTACTGAAAATGAAGTCAATGTATTCGACGATAAAAAAATATCAGAATAGTTCTCCTGGTCCTTACATTAGAACTGAAATTTCGAGGAAATGGAATAGCGTCAAATGGGAAAACGTCAAACCATTTATGTTTTTTTTTAATAATAACATCGAAACTTGATACAAAATCACTGTTTCCCAATTAAGGCTATGGATGAAAGATAGGATCGTTTGGACGGGGCACCACAAAAGCGATCTTATCATTTATGTAACATGTTCTTGCCAAAACTTGGGTTTTAGAATTTAGATTTGACTTTAATCCAGTAGGAAATTATGGTGGTCTTAAAGTATTAACATTTTAATTTGACGTTATTTCAGTGAAACAACGTCAATTTCAATTTCTATAAGAAACAAAATAAAGTCGAATCGACGGATTTTTACATTATTCCACAGGAATAGTGTCAAATTATTAATTTGACGTTATTGCACCGGAATAACGTCAAAACCAGATACATTGAGGGCTGCGTTGGTTTGCGGCCGGGAGATGGTGCCTTCACTTACCTTGAAAACACGTACCATACCGTGAGAACATTCCTGTGTCATATGGGTCTCAGCTCTATCTGGTGGTATTCTGTAGAAACGGCTGATAGGCTGTCAAACTTGATGACAGCGAGCCGGCCTTAAACATATCGTTAGTTCCTTCTATCACCACTCATCTACGCACGGTCAATAGTACTTTAAACGTGGACCGTGAATCGGAACATATTTTCAACATGGGAGGGATAGGAAGTGAAGACACCATCTCCAACGGGCAAACGCAACCCTCAATGCATCTTGCGTCAAAAATGTTGAAAAAAACATGTTACACGAACATTTTGACGTTAGTTCATCTGACGCTATTCCACTCCACCAATATTTCAATACGAGTGTAGATCGTAATGTTTTTTTGTTTTCTGAGATAGTGGATTGTTGGTAGGCCTACACATGAACAGTGGAACACGTACATTATAGTACTTTCATCGAAACTAGTTAGATGAGCGTAGTGAAGATTCCATCCCACTCTTATGGAGCTTTATCTGTGTTTTTTTTTTTTTTGTAAGCACTGCACAGGTCACATATGGGTGAACTGATCAACTTTTTTTTGTATCAAATCCCATCAATTTTATTCAACAATTTACATTTATTGTGTCATCACGTAATCTGGTTCAGGCAATCAATATAATTGGGGCCTATAGACCTATTCACTGTGATTTTAATTTTATATGATTGAAAAAAAGGGAAAAAAACGACTCCTTTAGGCCTACTCCTGAAAAACACAAATTTAGATGTCAGGTTAATCAGGTTTAAATTGTTAAATGTATTTAAAAAATTTGTGAAAAAATCGACTCCTTTGGGCCTACTCCTGGAAAACACAAATTTAGATGTCATAATCAGGTTTAAATTGTTAAATGTATTTTAAAAAAATGTGAAAAAATCGACTCCTTTGGGCCTACTCCTGAAAAACACAAATTTAGATGTCATAATCAGGTTTAAATTGTTAAATGTATTTAAAAAATTTGTGAAAAAATCGACTCCTTCGGGCCTACTCCTGAAAAACACAAATTTAGATGTCATAATCAGGATCAAATTGTTAAATGTATTTAAAAAAATTGTGAAAAAATCGACTCCTTTGGGCCTACTCCTGAAAAACACAAATTTAGATCTCATAATCAGGTTTAAATTGTTAAATGTATTTAAAAAAATTGTGAAAAAATCGACTCCTTCGGGCCTACTCCTGAAAAACACAAATTTAGATGTCATAATCAGGTTTAAATTGTTAAATGTATTTAAAAAATTTGTGAAAAAATCGACTCCTTCGGGCCTACTCCTGAAAAACACAAATTTAGATGTCATAATCAGGTTTGAATTGTTGAATGTATTTAAAAAATTTGTGAAAAAATCGACTCCTTCGGGCCTACTCCTGAAAAACACAAATTTAGATGTCATAATCAGGTTTGAATTGTTGAATGTATTTAAAAAATTTGTGAAAAAATCGACTCCTTCGGGCCTACTCCTGAAAAACACAAATTTAGATGTCATAATCAGGTTTAAATTGTTAAATGTATCTAAAAAATTCTTTGGAATACTCTAGAAATACCTCAGAATTATATGAATTTGTAATTATTTCAAAAAATTTCGAATTTTTTAATTCGTTTCATCGGGTGGTAAGCAAACAGTAGTTGTTTTCACAGCACGTGTATCGAATGTTACGCCTGCTTTACAGACACGGTTGTCCATCATCGCTCGACGCTTGAAATACATTGCTCTGTCGGTTATGGTATGTACTCCATGTCACGTGGTGCTACTGTTCGACCGACAGTTCCAGCAGAGCTTTAAGAGACCACGGTACTAGGAAGAACATTTCATTGTGGGTGCATTCCAAAACCTACTGGACTTATTAGATAAGCGTAGCGAAGTCTCCATCCCACTCTTATAGGGCTTTGTCTGTGTGTTTTTTTTTTTTTTTTTTTCTGTGGGCACTGCACAGGTCGCAAGGTTTGACTGTTCAACATGAAACTTTTTTTGTACGTGCCAACTTTTACAACTTAGAATTGTATAGTTTTTGGAATGAATCGGTCGATTAGATTTCGAGAAATATCATGTCAAAGTTTTTAAAAAAACCCATAAGATTAGGCTGGGTGAGAAAATTTGAAAAAATGAAACCTCTCCGAAAAAAATAAAATTTTCTCTGAGTGTTCAAACATAAATGATACACATAACCACCATTTTTTTAAGAAATTCTAACCAGCCGTTTTGAAGAAAAAAAATCAAATAACTGTTTTCATACATTAAATATATGGAAATGAGCCAAGATTCACTGCTTACTAGATTCGATATTTGCCCAAGCATTAAATATTCTTCATACTCGTCAAGGTGTGTAGAATACCAGAGAAGATAAAGTAGCAATTGAATGAGGGACAAAGTGTGTAGAATACCAGAGTCGATAAAGTAGCAATTGAACGAAGGAAAAAGTGTGTAGAATACCAGAGTCGATAAAGTAGCAAATGTAGGACTGTTATTATACCTTATTCAGATATCTCGCTCATCTTACAACGCATATTTCGCGTTTGCCTAGTAGTACAGTAGACAGTAGAATTATATGTATCCCATATTGGCCTCAATAACGGAATGCAGCCAGTATACAATTCGAAAGTAAAAAGATGGACGACATCATTGTTGTTCAATAAAATGTTAAGGTGGATTTCCATGGACGCGAATTTCGCGTCGCTTAGCGAAAGCGAATTCGCGTTGCGAACTTTTGGCAGACATTTTGAAAATTCGGCCAATCGGTGACGACTGCGACACGAGCGACGAAAGTTGAACAAAATTCAATATTTTCGCATACACTGAGCGATTTCGCAGGTAGGCTAGGGTTCCTAATAAATATCCCAGGATCGCGTACTGCATCCGGCGAGATATCGATTTATCGAAACTCGATCTCCAAATTCAAAAGTGTGACAGCCAATTGCAACAACTCATTTTCCCGCAAAAACGAGGTTGATTGAGCTTTGAAATTCTACCGATGGAGTGCTGAACTCAGCCGAACTGTACCTCACCAGTTTACCGCTAGAAGTCGCACCACCACGCGAATTTAAAATGGCGACGCGTTTTCGGTAAGCGAATTCGCTTTCGCTACGTGACGCGAAATTCGCGTCCATGGAAAACTTGAAACAAACGTGTAGGAAAATATATACGCAAATCCACTTTCAAGACATTTTAAATCAACTAACATTTCTTCAGATGCAGTCTCTTTGCCTTATTTATAACTAGGAAAACGCCATTGTTAACGCCGGTCTTTTGAGACCAGCTAGCTCGTTTTCCCTAGTTTGTCAATTGAACATGAAATCATTCGATCACGTCATGGAATGTTGTATACATTGCAAACCGTGTTTCTAGTCGACCTTCCTTTCTCATTGCTGGTTGGCTGGTGGGTTGTCACGCGATGTGTGCGTCCAATCACAGCTCGCCTTTCGCGTTGCGTGGCTGGTAGGTGGTCTCGCCTGTTCAGTTCTTTTCCATACTCGATTCAGATCGGACGTCTCTTAGTCGCTCGTCAAGTGGGTGAATTCGCTCATATTCTCGACCAGCTCTTGTTGTGTGAGCATCTCCCGTCCTTCTCTACTTTGTTAGAGTTCGGACTTACTGTACATTATTTCGCATGTACGCAGTTGTTTCTTTTCTATTTTTCGTTCTTCTTGAGTCGTTAATAGGACCTCTTTCCATACTTTCTTGTTTCTAATTCTTCACATTTGTTTTGGTCTTTATCATTTACGAATTTGGGTGTTTCTGTTTTCTTTCAAGCTTTTGTTTCTTGTTTATTCGAATGGTGTGCGGGGACACCACTCAGGTTTGATCTATTTTGTTTCGCTTTCTATTTATTCTTTGATTTGGTCAATAACAACGTCAAGTCGACGTAGACCAAATACGTATCGTTTTGGGGTGAGGCATAATCCGAGTTTGGATTATGCTCGCCTGATTATTAATGCCAAGTCGGCATTCGAATACAGTCCACTGGTCTCTCATCGCCATCTCTAAGATGGGCGGTAACATTTTGGTCCCTTGAGCCGGAGATTATTATTTTGGTTCCAATCTCTCGTCATTCGTGAGGCGGAATCCATCTCCGGATTCTAATTTCGTTCTCTTGTTGGAATCCATTTGTGAATTCCATTCTTTTCACCACGCGGAGTCCATCTCCGGATTTCAATTGCTTTTACTTGTTGGAATCCATTTGTGGATTCCTTTCTTTGCACCACGCGGAGTCCACCTCCGGATTCCACAGTCATTTGTGTCAGCACCCGCGATCAGGCATCGCATGGGTGACTTCTTTGTCCTCCGCACTGAATCGGCTTCCACATAATTGGGTTTCCACGGTGCAATAATTTATTCTGTTTGTTTGCGAGTTATTATCAACAATTGATTCAACTTGTTTTATAGACATTCAATTCTTGAATTTTGCATTGTTCTTTTTCTGTGCATTTCGGCCGTATTTCTCCGTGATATTTCATATCATTAGTTTTTGGTCCTTGTTCTTGTTTCGTGTTTTTGCAATCTGTGGTTATTCATTCGCTACAATGGCGTCTAAAATCTCGAAACAACAAGCAGTGCTCACGGCAAAGCGAGAGCGGATATTCGCTTCATTACAACGCTCGTACGATGCTTTCAAAACGCTTGATAGTGCCAAAGCTCCGTTGTACAAACCTCGCTACGACAAACTTGACGTTTTGGAAGCCAACTTTGAGGAAGTTCAGAGAGAAATAATATCTTTGAACGCTCAGCTTGACGAAGGCGACGATGCCTTACCGGTCGACGCTGTTGAAGCCAGCTTCGAGGAAATGTTGTACGCGACTCGTGGGCTGTATCTCGCCGCCGTTGCCGCGACGACGCCTACTCCGCCTCCGCCGCCAAATCAAAATGGTTTTCAAGCCATCTCATTGCCGACAATTGCGTTGCCGGCATTCTCTGGTGATATTACTCGATGGACGGAATACTATTCGCTATTTAAATCTCTCGTCGACGAGAACAACGACCTGAATCAAGTTCAGAAATTCCACTATTTGAGGACCACCCTCAAAGACAACGCCTTGTCTGTCGTCTCCGGGTTTCCGATTACGGAAGCCAATTATTCTGTGGCATTGGATGCTCTTGTCAGTCGGTATCATAACCCTCGGTTGTTAGCCACCACGTATGTTCAACAGGTTTTAGAATTTACGCCTCTCAAAACCAATTCACATTCTGGGCTGCAATCATTTCTGAAAGTTCACAAAACTTCGATTGAAGCGTTGAAAGCTCTGAATATCGAAGATTTGTCAGATTTTCTGCTTTTCACGTTAGCACTGACAAATCTCGACACATCAACGCGCAAGGCTTTCGAACAGAAACATTCTTCGCACAGCACTCCTAGCTACGCGTCGTTGATCAAATTCATTGAAGAGCAGTCCAGGACGATGGAATTGTGTGGTCTCGACAAACAAGCAGCTAGCTCTTCAAAAGCTATTCCTCCTTCCACAAAGCGAATCAATTCGTTGTTAGTTGCGAATCCTCCGCCCGTCAGCTTTAAATCTCGCGAGCAGAGCAAATCAGCAAGCTCGACCACGAAACAATCTTCGTGTCCAGTCTGCAAAGGGGAGCATACTCTATACTCGTGTTCCGTATTTCGGCAACAGTCCGTTGACGACAAATACAACACGTTACGTCGCCTACAACGCTGCTTCAACTGCATGGGCGCTCATCTCAGACCGCAATGCACCTCTAAGAGTGTTTGCGGTACTTGTCACAGTAACAAACATCATTCGCTGTTACACACCGCACGAATCAACCCCTTGACTCGTGACACAATAGCAACCGGAGTCTCTTCTCATCCGGAGACCACCTCGCCTCATCCTCAAACTCTCGCTTGTCAAGTCAAGACAAGCAAGCCAGTGCTACCCACAGCTCTGTTGGGCACTGTTCGCGCCTTGATCCGCGACTCTCACGGTCAACTGCAACCTATCCGTGCGGTTATCGACTGTGGTTCACAAATCTCTGTTCTCACTCACTCGTTCCTTCAGAAGCTAGGATTGAAAATCAATCCTTGTCATTCCGAACTCTCTGGTATTGGTCACGTTAGTGCTCGGGTAATCGGGACTGTTCAATGCAGCATCGCTTCCCGGTTCACCCCTGCAACCTCTCTCAGCGTACAAGCCTACGTTATGCCTGCGATAGCGAGTCAACTTCCAACCACCACCGTTCCGCTTGAGGTGTTTGAACGTTATCGCTGTCTCTCTCTTGCCGACGACCGCTTTCATGTGCCCGATCAGATCGACTTTTTGATCGGCGCCGATTTATACCCTGATATTCTTGAAAAGTCAGGTGATATTGTGATGAGTGGCAGTCCATCTGCCATAAACACGGTCTTCGGCTGGGTGGTTTTGGGTCCTATTCGGTGTTTGGATGCCGAGTTCCAGCCTCCGCTCTCTCTGCTTGCTTGCACTGGTTCTCCATTGGATCGTACTCTTCGATTGTTTTGGGAATCGGAAGAAGTTTCACGTCCTCTTCAAGTTGATCCGGACGATGAACTTTGTGAGGAGCATTTTCTATCTACGCACTCACGGAACCCTTCCGGACGCTATTCGGTAGCACTCCCTTTCAAGAACACATCCTCTCCTCTCGGATATAATCGTGAGGCCGCCCTCCAGAATTATTTGAGTCTGGAGCGGCGACTGAAACGCAATCCTCAGCATGATGCTGCGTATCAAGCATTCATGCAAGACTATATTCAATCGAACCACATGCAACTTGCAAGCACCTCTTCGAACTACGTGATTCCGCATCATTGTGTGCACAAGAGTACCAGCTCCAGCACGAAGCTGAGAGTGGTATTTAACGCCTCTTCTCCAGATGAGAGAGGCGCCTCTTTGAATCAGCTGTTACTCAGTGGTCCCAAGCTTCAGAGCGAACTCCCGGGCGTTTTAACCCGATTTCGTTCTCATCCCATCGCAATTTGTGCTGACATTCGTCAGATGTATCGTCAGATTCTGGTCCAACCATCTGACCGCAAATATCAGCACATATTTTGGCGACCCAATGCAGACTCTCCAGTAAAAGAATATGAGCTCAACACGGTCACGTATGGGCTCGTACCGTCAGCTTTTCTTGCTCAACGAGTGCTGAAGCAGCTCGTGCACGACGAAGGGGCTCCTTTCCCCAATGCTTCGCGTGCTTTGATATCTCACATCTACGTGGATGACATCGTGTCTGGCGCAGCAGACGTCGCTCAAGCTCGCATTCTTCAATCGGAATTACAGGCTATTCTAGCTAGTGGAGGTTTCGAACTCCGAAAGTGGGCCAGTAACCTCCCAGAAGCATTGAGTGCACTTCCGGAGGATCATCTAGAGACTCCAGTCGTGTTTTCGGATGACGATCAGGGCATCAAGATCCTTGGTCTGTTCTGGGATCCCCGATCGGATGATTTCTCATTCCACACCTTACCTTTCGAAGGCGTGGTAACGAAGCGCACGGTCTTGTCGTACATTGCGCGCATTTTTGATCCTTTGGGATTCCTCACCCCGCTCGTATGCTGGATGAAGATTTTTCTTCAGCAACTTTGGTTATCGCGGGTGCAGTGGGACGACGTTTTACCACCGCTTCTTGCTCAAAGGTGGTTGGACGCGGTAGCCGAGATCTGTCTTCTCTCGAACTTCCGAGTTCCACGCGCATTTCCTGCTTCACAAGGCATACATCGACTTGTAGGCTTTTGTGATGCCTCCGAGAAGGCCCACGCTGCGATACTTTACCTTCACACAACGAATCATGCAACTTCGCATATTAGTTTGTTGCGAGCAAGGAGTAAAGTATCCCCGGTCAAACCCTTGACCATCCCTAAGCTTGAACTCTCTGCTGCTTTGCTTCTAACGCGTGTGCTGAAAGATACTCTTCCCTCACTCAGCACTCTTGTCGTGGAGTCAGTAACCCTCTACACTGATTCGACTATTGTGCTCGCGTGGCTTGCCACCCCTCCACATCGACTGAAGACATTCGTCGCCAACCGAGTAGTGGAGATACTCGACAACTCCACTCCTACCAATTGGGCACACGTGGATTCCGAAGAAAATCCCGCTGACTGCGCTTCTCGTGGAATACTGCCTTCTCAGCTCATGGAATACCCGTTGTACCTCTCGGGTCCTTCTTTTCTCAGGAGTCCCCATGCTCTGTGGCCTATCTCTGTGCCTTCCACTGATTTATTGTCTGAATTGCCAGACATTAAGCCTTCCATGGTCACTTTGGCCACAACGGTCAAAGTAGATCCTCTCCTGGTGAATTTTCGAAAGTTTTCCACACTTCTCAAAGCACAACGGGTCTTTGGGTATGTAGTTCGATTTGCCCGTCTCTTATTGGCGAAACGATCCAAGATTCTCCCTCCTACGGGTTCTTTAAAACCTGTGGAGTTGCAAGACGCTCTTGAACTGATCATAAGAGTCACTCAAAACCACTTTTATGCAACCGAGATCAGCCAACTTGCCAAACAGGGACAGGTTTCATCCCGGATCGCTTCGCTGAAACCTTTTCTCGAACCCTCGGGCTTACTCAAGGTGGGCGGAAGATTGCGTCACTCTTCTCTTCCTGAAGAGGCTCGGTACCCAATCCTACTCCCCAAAGAAGCTCACCTCGCATCTCTCATTTGCGATGCCTTCCACCGAACATCGCTACATTCCGGCCCGAGAACGGTACAGGCGCTGATACAGCAGCGTTACTGGATCGTTTCTCTGCGCGGTTTGTTGCGACAGCGTATACACCAGTGCATTACTTGCCACAAGTTTCGCGCAAAGCCTATGCAGCCTCCAATGGCAGATTTGCCTCCTTCACGTGTTCAAGCTTCTCGCGCTTTCTGCCATGTTGGAACTGATTTTGCTGGCCCTTTCCAGGTCAAATCCAGTAATCGTCGTAAGGCACCCATCACCAAGGGTTATCTGTGCATTTTCGTTTGCATGTCCACAAAAGCGGCGCACCTAGAAACGGTGTCCGAGCTATCCACGGACGCCTTTTTGGCTTGCCTAGATGGGTTTCTCTCCAGACGAGGACTCCCGTCGCACATTTACTCCGATTGTGGGAGAAACTATGTGGGTGCTGCGCGACATCTGCGCGAGGTTTATGATTTTCTATCTCAAGCTGAAACTTCCGTCTTTGACCATCTTTCTAAACGTGAAATAGCTTGGCACTTCAACCCTCCGCAAGCTCCCAACTTTGGAGGACTCTGGGAGGCCGGTGTAAAATCGGCGAAATCCCTGCTCTACCGTCTAATAGGGGACACACCTCACACCTTTGAGGAGTACGCCACCCTATTCTCCCGCATTGAGGCCGTCCTCAACAGTCGACCTCTCTGCGCCCTCTCATCTGACCCTGCCGAAAGCTACGACTTTCTAACTCCCGGACACTTTCTAATCGGCACCGCTTTGTTAGCTCCACCTGAACAAACGGTGCCAGGAAACCACTCGCATCCTGATCGTTGGGTACGATTGCGCCAACTGCACCAGGCCTTTTGGACGCGTTGGTCGTCGGAGTACTTGAATACGCAGATGCAACGCCGTAAATGGGTTCGGGGCTGTCCCAACCTGGCTGTCGGGGATGTGGTATTTTTCCACGATGCCACAAGCAATCCTTTGGCCTGGTCAATCGGCAGAGTGGTCGAGACTCACCCCGGGCTAGACGGCACCGTTCGGGTCGTCTCTGTTCGCACCTCAACCGGTACTTATAAGCGCCCGGTGAATAAACTGGTGTCACTCCCGACTTCCGAATAGTCGAGTTGATATTACTTCGTGTATTCTTTCTGTTCAAAGCACGCATTGGTGCTTTGATCATTTCTTCATGTTAACTTTCTTGGTGTTCTCTCTTTTTTCATTTTTTTTGAAAAGTCAGCGACCATTGGATAAAATGGTTGCGTTTTCTCCTCAAGGAATCGCTCGGATCATGTGCGATTTCTTTGCTGTTCTCCGATCCAATTGGGAAGCAATCCAATTACTCGGTGAAAATCTTTTTGCTCACGTTGCCTATGAAGTTACAAGGCTTCTTACGAACAGTTTGCTGTTCTAATTTCATGTTCCTTATTTTCCGTATCGTTTACCTCAGCTTTAAAATGTTCATTTTGGTGGGCGGTATGTTAACGCCGGTCTTTTGAGACCAGCTAGCTCGTTTTCCCTAGTTTGTCAATTGAACATGAAATCATTCGATCACGTCATGGAATGTTGTATACATTGCAAACCGTGTTTCTAGTCGACCTTCCTTTCTCATTGCTGGTTGGCTGGTGGGTTGTCACGCGATGTGTGCGTCCAATCACAGCTCGCCTTTCGCGTTGCGTGGCTGGTAGGTGGTCTCGCCTGTTCAGTTCTTTTCCATACTCGATTCAGATCGGACGTCTCTTAGTCGCTCGTCAAGTGGGTGAATTCGCTCATATTCTCGACCAGCTCTTGTTGTGTGAGCATCTACCGTCCTTCTCTACTTTGTTAGAGTTCGGACTTACTGTACATTATTTCGCATGTACGCAGTTGTTTCTTTTCTATTTTTCGTTCTTCTTGAGTCGTTAATAGGACCTCTTTCCATACTTTCTTGTTTCTAATTCTTCACATTTGTTTTGGTCTTTATCATTTACGAATTTGGGTGTTTCTGTTTTCTTTCAAGCTTTTGTTTCTTGTTTATTCGAATGGTGTGCGGGGACACCACTCAGGTTTGATCTATTTTGTTTCGCTTTCTATTTATTCTTTGATTTGGTCAATAACAACGTCAAGTCGACGTAGACCAAATACGTATCGTTTTGGGGTGAGGCATAATCCGAGTTTGGATTATGCTCGCCTGATTATTAATGCCAAGTCGGCATTCGAATACAGTCCACTGGTCTCTCATCGCCATCTCTAAGATCGGCGGTAACAGCCATATATGCGTTGTTAGACGAGCGGATAGTAATAGTATGTCAACTTTTTTGCAAAACTTTTGCCTATACATTCGCCAATCGGGTGACATTCAAGTTATAAATGGGTAAAAACTGCTTCGAGTGGTACCAATTTAGCACATTTTATGTTTTTTCTTCAAAATGGCTGACCCGATCAAGCTGAAAGTTTCCAAAATTGTGTATCAAAATGTAATACTTCACGCAAAATTTCATTTTTTCGGAGAATATTTTTTTTCCGTCGTGTTATTGTAATGAGTATTTTTGAAATTTCTAAAATTCATAAAAATAAAAGTTACGCCCCGATGATGTCACAAAACTATACAGATCTAAGTTAGATAAGAAAACATGATGAAAAAAAGTATGAAATTGATAGCTGTAGCCGTTTGACCTGTGGAGAACCGACCAAAAAACATGAAGAAAAAAAAAAACATAAAAACGAACACCAATTTTTTCCAGTATGTCAAATTGAATCCTGGCTAAAGCTCGTCTAATGATCTCAAGTGATATAGATCTAGAAGGCCGACTGGTGGAGCCACGCCCATTTCGAGTCATCAATTTTTGACGTACTTTGTTCCCAATTGTACATGTTGAATAAAAACAACTCTAGTGTGCATCTTAAAGCGACGATTGGCAGTTCCCGTTGTGTTTGACGACTGACGATAGCATCAGGTCGTTGCACTTTCAAAACACTTTCATTGGCTGCCAAAAACACAAACCTGACAAAAAAAAATGACTGACAAAAAACTGATGATATCTTCGTAACGACGACAGCAAGGTATATAGTGATTTAGACAGACAGTTAATTTTTACAGAGTTGGATAACTGTATTTTTTTATCGGTTCTTGAATTATTTTTGTAGATTTTTTTCACGGTGTCTCAACTGAATTTTGTCAAGTTTCGAGTTTTCGAACCGTTGAAAGATTATATGATAGTATCTACTAGATTTTGTCTCAGAATTGTATTTTTCTACTCTTTGTATATACTTCAGTCCATTTTGAGCGTTAGAAAATCCTTTAACACTCTAACCCTAAATAAAAACGTACATACTTATAACACGCGACAGAAAGAAAATTTACACATTATAAAACAGAGGTCAAAATTAACACAAATTAATTCAAAGTACATCAATTCAAAATTATATAATAAATTACCCAGAAATATAAGATGTATTGATAAAATTGAAGTGTTCAAACATAAACTCAAAACTCTTCTCGAAAATAAAGCATATTATTCGGTAGAAGAATATTTAAATGACAAAATCTGATTTCAAAACCCTAAATATTTGTTACGCTACATTTGTTCAAAATTAACAATTGTGTCATATTTATTTCGAACTTCAATTACGGATAATATAGTCAGGGAAAATTATGTTGTATCTATTCAATTGTGAATATTTGTAATTGTAAATTGTAATGTGAATTTAATTGTGAATATTTGTGAAATATGTTTTTCCATACACCCTTATTAGGATTTGTCCTGAAGGGTATCACAACTGTCAAGTTATTGGAAATAAAAATTATTATTATTATTGATAACCAAAGTACACACACGATTAATGTAGCCCACCTTGCATGTGTTAACAGTTCTTCAAACTGTTGATGGGAAAATGTATTTACAATTTTTGTTCAGCATTTTTATTGTATTTTTTTTTTGTATTTGAGCATTGTTAGAGCGTTCGTTTTCAAAACAATACATAAAAAAATACTGAGACCTTCGTATCATGAAATTTCACTTCTGATAACCACGCTGATAATGTCCGGATATATTGCAAAAAAAAAGTAGGTCCTTATTGATGAGCGTAGCGAAGTCTCCATCCCACTCTTATAGGGGTTTTGTCTGTGTTTTTTTTTTTTTTTTGGTAAGCACTCCACAGGTTGCAGGGTTTGACTGATCGACATGAATTTTTTTTTGTAAACGGAAACTTATCCAACTTAGAACTGTATAGTGTTTGGGATGAATCGGTTGAACCGATTTTGAGAAATATCATGTCAAAGTTTCTAAAAACCCCATAAGATTTGGCTGGGCGGAAAATGTTGAAAAATAAAATCTCTCCGAATGGAATGAAATTATCTCTAAATGTGTATACATGGATTTTACACATTATTATGATTTTGTAAGAAATTCTGATTAGTCGTTCTGAAGAAAAATAATGAAATGACTGCTAATTCATAAAATATATCATAAAAATTGTGACAGAATTAAGTTGTCGAGATTCACTGCTTTCTAGATTCAAGAGTTGACCAACAATGAAGTATTTTTCATATGCGTCAAGGTGTGTAGAATACCAGAGTCGATGAAGTGGCAAGAGTAGAACTACTTCAACGACTTTTATAGCTTATTCAGATATCAAGGTGTGTAGAATACCAGAGTCGATAAAGTAGCAAGGGCAGAACTACTTCAAGGACTTTTATATTTATTCAGATATCTCGCTCATCTTACAACGCATATTTCGCGTTTGACTAGTTAAATGAGCGTAGCGAAGTCTCCATCCCACTCTCAATGTGCTTTGTCTGTTTTTTTTTTTTTTTGTAAGCACTCCACAGGTCGCAGAGTTCGACTGATCAACATGAAACTTCTTTAGTACGGGCAAACTCTTACAACTCAGAACTGTATGGTTTTTTAATAACATCGAAACTTGATACAAAATCATTGTTCCCCAATTAAGGCTATGAATGAAAGATAGGATCGTTTGGACGGGGCACCACAAGGGCGATCTTACCACCCCATTTTGATTATTCAAAACTAATGAACTTCAACACCAGGACTGCGCTGTCTGTGACCATAATTTTTCACCGTAGATAAAAGTCTTTCAGTATAAACACAGGAATGTTGATATCTTCCACTTTGAAGTAAGTCTCTTGGGCAATGATCACTTCTTTCCATTAAATAACAGATGTAAAATTGATCATTATACGAAATGCACGAATTAAATTAGTAATAGGCCTATAATGTTATAATTAAGCTTATCGCTCCACTAATTAATGGTCGTGGCCAATTAGTACTTCATCCAAGCATTTGCTTCGAGGACTGTGGGAAACCACGGAGAACCAAATCAGGATGGATAAAAAAAAAAGTTCGTTGGTCTCGAGCTTTTTCTTCCAACTTTTCTTCTTTTCTTTTCAAGTGCTTGAAACTCAGAACTGTATAGTTTTTTGAATGAATCGGTTGGATAGATTTTGAGAAATATCATGTCAAAGTTTCTAAAAAAAACCCTTGATTCAGGCTGGACAAGATAATTTGAAAAAATGAAATCTCTCCGAATGACACGTGTTGACCGTGACGAGAATCGACCCACGATCTCCTGAATTACGTGTCAGTGTTTTTCTGCCTTATCACACATTTATTATCTCCATGATTCGTTCTCAACAAAACATTCATGTTTAATTATCATTCCAAGCACAATTAATTAAATTAATTAAAACAAACATTTATTTTAAATAATTCGCTCTGTTTTGTTGGCCATACATTGAGACAGATATTTGAGCAGACTTTATAAATACCTTGCCATTGTCTTTTCAAAAAGTTGACAGATCGACACACCCGACCGATGGTGTTATTAGATAGGAGAGACGGTCGATCGGATCCTTTACCGCGCGATAAATGACCCATTAACTACCAAGCCAAGTCGACTCTATTGGACTTAAAAACGACTCGGATATCTTTGTCTGTTGCATTGAAAGCTGGTGTTTATTCATAAGAGAGAGTGAGATGGAAGAAGATATGAAGTGCTTGTGATGATGTAAGGTGAAGGGAGGAAACACCCGTGCGTTAGTGGTGTGGGATAGGGAAGACGGTCGATCGTAGCCTTCTCCTTAAGTGGATACATACTGGAAATAGATGAGGTTAGTTGATGTGTTTGTTGGAGAGATGGCGCCATGTGGTGGATGGCGTGGTTGGAAGACGTCGAGGGCGTCGCGACGGTGGTACTTGTGGTGATACCTGGCGGTGGAATTGAGAAGTTGATCGGTATTTTTCAGACGAGCTTTAGAGAGGATTCAATTTGACGTACTTAAAAAAATTAGTGTTCGTTTTAATGTTTTTTTTTTCATGTTTTTTTTGTCGGTTCTCCACAGGTCAAACGGCTACAGCTATCAACTTCAAACTTTTGTTCATCGATGAAACTTATTACATTCATTGGTTGTTTTTGGATAGTATGAGGGAGTTTGTTTGTTTGTTTGTTTGTTTGTTTGTTTATTTCATTGTTACAAATAGTTATAAACAGATGGTAACATCTTAAAATTAATTCTACTTAAATTACTTGAAAAATCCTAAATTACCAAATTAATCTAGCCAGCTTCATTTTGAATTGACCAATCTTATCGACTCCGTCAAACATATTCTAATTCAGGCTATTCCAGTCCCGTATGGTTCTATTGTTGAATGAATACTTCACCCTGTCCATCAGTCGTGCTTGAATGATTTTTGTTTTTGGCCCAGTGGTCACTTCTCCAATAATAATGTGGTTCCTTTAATCTCATTCCTAGATCTTTCCAAGCTCTTTGCCCTGTGCATACCCTATACAATATTGCTCGTGGCCTGTCGTTAAGGAATCATCCCAGTATTGACCTGAACAACAGAGGGAAACCACGAAAAACCCCTGACAGGAGGATGGTCGATCATGGCGGAAATCGTACCCCGGTCTCCTGAGTGACGGTTCACTGTAATATCCACTTGGCCACTTTTCTGAGTTTATGAAAAAAAAATTGAAGGTGGCTGAGATCAAATAAAATTCCGAGCTACCCTTATCCCCTAACCACATGCATCAAGCCCTCTATCCACTGAGCTACCCGTGCCAATCGATGGAACTTATCACATTCATTGGTTGTTTTTGGATAGTAGGAAGGAGCAGTTTATTTGTTTGTTTATTTATTTCATTGTTACAAATAATTATAAACAGGTGGTTACATCTTGAAATTAATTCAACTTAAATTACTTGAAAAATCCTAAATCACCAAATTAATCTAGCCAGCTTCATTTTAAATTGACCAATCTTATTGGCTCCGTTGAACATACTCTGGTTCAGGCTATTCCAGTCCCGTATGGTTCTATTGTTGAGTGAATATTTCACCCTGTCCAGTCGTGCTTGAACGATTTTTATTTTGGCCCAGTGGTCACTTGTCCCATAATAATGTGGTTCCTACAATCTCATTCCTAGTTCTTTCCAAGCTCTTTGCCCTGTGAATGCTCTATACAATATTGCTTGTGGCCTGTCGTTAAGGAACCATCCCAGTATTGACCTGAACAACAGAGAGAAACCACGAAAATACCCTGTCAGGATGGTCGACCATGTCGGGAATCGAACCCCGATCTCCTGAGTGACGGTTCACTGTAATATCCACTCGGCCACTTTTTTGAGTTTTTAAAAAAGATCAAAGGTGGCTGAGATCAAATAAAATTCCGAGCTACTCTTATCCCCTAACCACATGCATCAAGCCCTCTATCCACTGAGCTACCCGTGCCAATCGATGGAACTTATTACATTCATTGGTTGTTTTTGGATAGTGGGAAGAATTCGGTCGTAGCCTGTCGTTAAGGAACCATCCCAGTATTGACCTGAACGACAGAGAGAAATCAAGAAAAATCCCTTTCAGGATGGTCGTACCCCTGTCTCCTGAATGACGGTTCAGTGTATTAACCACTCGGTCACACGTCTCAGTTTGTCTCCATCATTCAGATTCCTATCATCTCACTCTCTCTCACAATACGTGACCTTGAGTCTTCGACTCCAATCACATGTCTCTTATTTACACGTGTCGCTTGACATGTGTTAACTGGAAATGTCTTTGGGTTAACTATTAGACCTCATTAGACCTATTACATATTAATAGACGTGTGGCTGCGTCATAACGTGAACTTGCATGCTATGTAGTTATGTAAATATGTAAGAGTCGAGATGACAAACATAGAATAAACAGTAGAGCGTAACCGAAGACTATAAAAAAATACATATATATATATATATATATATATATATATATATATATATATATATATATATATATATATATATATATATATATATATTTTCATTTTTATTTTTTTCATCATTGAACATTCTCTAGGTTTTTCTTGTGTAATATTCAAATTATTTATTTATTTCAATAAATGTATTGGAAATGAATTAATAATTTGAATATTACACAGGAAGAATCTAAAGAATGTTTAATAATAAAAATATAGAACCTTGTGAAAATTGACATAAATGTATATATATATATATATATATATATATATATATATATATATATATATATATATATATATATATATATATATATATATATATATAAGTATACATATAAATATATATATATATATATATATATATATATATATATATATAAATGTATATATATATATATATATATATATATATATATATATATATATATATATATATATATATATATATATATATGTATATACATTTCGTTAATCGAAAGAACACAAATATAATCAACATGGAGGAGTTAACAACTCATGAAGTCTTCCAGAAATTTCTTGAAATCTCCTTAGAATCCATTGACATCTTGAAGTCTCGTGAAATCTCTCTGAAATCCTTTGAAATCTGAAATCAGGTGTACGTCAAATTTACTGTGGTTGTGCACCCCTCGATCAACATGTAAAAATAGTGAATGTGAAATATAATATCAAATACTGGTATATTGAATATTCAATAATTATCGGATGAGCGTAGCGAAGTCTCCATTCCACTCTTACAGGGCTTTGTCTGTTGTTTTTTTTGTGCCCTCCACAGGTCGCAGGGTTTGACTAATCGACATGAAACTTTTTGTGTACATGCAAACTCATCCAACTTGGAACTGTATAGTTTTTGGAATGAATCGCTTGAACCAATTTTGAGAAATATCGTCTCAAAGTTTCTAAAAACCACATGAGATTTGGCTGGGCGGAAAATGTTGAAAAATTAAATCTCTCCAAATAGGATGAAATTTGCTCTGAATGTGTATACATAGATTTTACCCATTACCACCATTTTGTATGCAATTCTAAACAGCCGTTTGTAAGAAAAAAATTAAAATAGCTGGACTTATTTATCAAATACCGGTATATCATAAAAAAAAATAATGACAGTCTTGGGTTGACGAGATTCACTGCTTTCTAGATTCAGAGTTGACCAACAATGAAGTATTTGTATATGCGTCAAGGTGTGTAGAATACCAGAGTCAATGAAGTGGCAAGGGTAGAACTACTTTAACAACTTTCATAGCTTATTCAGATATCAAGGTGTGTAGAATACCAGAGTCGATAAAGTAGCAAGGATAGAACTACTTCAACGACTTTTATACCTCTCACTCATCTTACAACGCATATTTCGCGTTTGACTAGTATATGGAAAACACGAATATAATTCTGAGAGATTTCACAAGTAAATTGACAGAATTGTTAATATGCCTACAATATATGTTATCTATGGACGAGATTTTTTTTTTCATTTTTGTAGGGGCTACCTGAAGAGCGTATACCGGAATAAAGTCGACTCGGTTGTGTGACATGGGTTTAGGTGTCCAACCTTATACCTGAACCCTAACCACACACTTCTGTTCAAGGTATCGAACATTCGAGAATGGAATTATTCTCGCATTTCCAATCAATCATCCTCAACATATATATTTTCTTTCACACTTGTAAACGTAGCACAAATAATGACTCGAGGGGGGAAGGGAGGGGGGGGGGGAGGGGGAGGGGGATTGGGAGGAGGAGTTGAGGAGGGAATAAGATTGATTGTGACGTAGTTTCTAACAAATGATTGAATCATTTTGTTTTCTACAAGTCTTGATTTCATAGAACACTTGACTGGTTCCACAGCTGGCTTTATTCTTGTTTTACTGAATATATTTATATATTTTTTTGAATCAATAATTGAATATTGGGGTCACCCTCCGTGGCTTAGTCGACTGAGGCACCGCTTTATGTCCGTGGATGTGAGTTTCTCGTGAGGCACGGGATTTGTGAACGTCTTTTCACTTTAACATCACTTCATAGTTCCAATACCCCCAGTTCATGTGGCTGTTGGTGGGGTCGTTGAATGAACAATTATTATCATAGAGAAGCTATCATGTACTTTCGGTCAAAGTCTGTTGAATTAATCGAACCATATTGATTTATTTTCCATATCTATCTTCTATCATAACTTTAGTAGTGATGGCCAATTTAGGCCTATCCATTTTTACACTCTTTTGTATAATGATAAACTTTATATCTGTTGTTAAGGAAAGAAGTAGACATTTCCCAAGAGGCTGACTTCAGAATGGAAGATATCAACATTCGTGTGTTTTGTTCACTCTCAATACCAATGCTGATAATGTCCGGATATAAATCACAGAAACGGTTTTTACTTATAATGTGTTCCGGACTTTCGGAAACTTGA
Organism: Brachyptera risi; assembly: GCA_964007535.1. Lineage (NCBI taxonomy): Eukaryota > Metazoa > Arthropoda > Insecta > Plecoptera > Taeniopterygidae > Brachyptera > Brachyptera risi. Next base: position 27,129,411 of record OZ023335.1, on the reverse strand, counting down.
AGGTTTTTGAGGTTTTCCCACTTTCTCTTCATGTCGTCTATATCTATATCAGATAAAAGCTTGACAGCCTGATGCCAAATACGAACTACAACTTCAAACAACTGATGCTAGATATCAAATATGCATATCATGAATATTCCCAATTCGGAAGGACATTGTGGAAAGTCGTGTTTATCCACTAGTTATGTGTTTCCGCGTTGATGGATGAGCGAATAAAAAAATGAAGTAATTAAATAAATAAAAATCGCATTTTTTAATTTTTTACTTCGAAACGTCACATCCGATTATTGTAAAAGTCCGTAATAATGTGTATTATTATGTTGTTCGAGTTCTGTGAAAATTTGAAAAATTTCGGAGAACATTCACTTTGTCATTTTTTCCGCCCGGCTTATTCATATAGGTTTTTTGAAAACTTCAAAATGATTTATCTCAAGAATTGTTGAACCGATTTTGCCTCAAAACTATACAGCATCAAGTCAGATAGGGGTTCATGTGTGTGCCAAGTTTCATCATGATCTGAATTTCTGTTTGACCTGTAGAGCGCGAACAAAAAAAAAAAAAAAAAAACACATTCGATTTTTCAAGTACAGTGAAATTGAGTCTTCGCTACGCTCATCCAATTATCAGGAGAGTTTTCTGGGAATTGGCGTTTGTGTGATATTTAAATGTAATTTGAACATATGTATGTATATATATGCATATGTGTGCATAGGATGTTATGTTATTCGAAAGTATTCTATTCAAGAAGAATGTGTTCACTAGGAAAACGCAAGATATGTTTTATTTTTATTTTTTTTATTCGATCAAATCTAAAGATTTGAGCATCGCACAAATATAGGAAGTATAAAAACTAACAACTAGATATAAAAATGAGTAGATAGAAGAATAGATTGAAAAAGACAGAATGATATATATATATATATATATATATATATATATATATATATATATATATATATATATATTTATATATATATATATATATATATATATATATATATATATATATATATATATATATATTTATATATATATATATATATATATATATATATATATATATATATATATATATATATATATATATATATATATTTTTTTTTTTTTTTTTTTTTAATAACATCGAAACTTGATACAAAATCATTGTTCCCCAATTAAGGCTATGGATGAAAGATAGGATCGTTTGGACGGGGCACCACAAGGGCGATCTTACCACCCCATTTTGATTATTTAAAACTAATGGTCTTCAACACCAGGACTGCGCTGTCTGTGACCATAATTTTTCGCAGTAGATAAAAGTCTTTCAGTATAAACACACGAATGTTGATATCTTCCACTTTGAACTAAGTCTCTTGGGCAATGATTAATTACTTCTTTCCCTTGACAGCAGATGTAAAATTGATCATTATACAAAAAGCACAAATTAAATTAGTGATAGGCCTATAATGTTATAATTAGGCCTATCGCTCTACTAATTAATGGTCGTGGCCAATTAGTACTTCATCCAAGCATTTGCTTCGAGGACTGTGGGAAACCACGAAAAACCACGTCAGGATGGAAAATATACGTCAGGATATATATATATATATATATATATATATATATATATATATATATATATATATATATATATATATATAATGGTACAATGATGGTCTAATGTGATTTTGAAGTTGGGAAAACGCAAGATATGTTCAGGGTTTGGGTGAGGATAGACACCCAAGCCCATGTCACACACAACCAACAGTGCTGCTAGTTCCACCAAAATCCGTGCGAAACGCTAGCTGAGAAGAGGCCAGTCACGTGGTCCATTTGAAGTTTCGTCGCCAACAATGACGTACCGGTACATTAGGTGCGCGCATGCGTAGAGCGTGGCTACACTGGCCTCTTTTCATCTAGCGTTCCGCACGGATTTGGGTGGAACTATCAGCACTGTTGGTGCATAGATATATATCCTCACAAAGATACGTTACTCCTGCAGCCGATAGCAACATAATGCTCCTTCCAATCTGGGCAGCCATATTGGATCTTTACTAATAGAATCTGAGCAAGGCATTCTAAATTATCGTAGATATATTACCTAACCGAGATACGTTACTCCTGCAGCCGATAGTGACATATGCTCGTTACAATCTCGACGGCCATATTAGATTTCTACAAATAGAATATAGAAGAAATTGCTTCGAAAATGTCTAATATGGCGGAAACTTTCCGGTCTTCGAAGCGGTGTGAAGCTACTGCCGAGACACAAATAAGTACACCTTCCTAACATTGAGTCACGTGTCTTGGTAATTTAATTGTATGTCTATGATTGGTAGGGCCTATCAGCCGAAATAGTTTCAATACAAGACCAAAATATTCCAAGCCATGACCACAACCAATGCAACTGCATTACCGACCACATACCGATACCAACCAGCTACCGACACAGCTTGAGACTTCATTACCGACCAGCTACCGAGGCCGGTGCTCGAGCCACATGTGTGTACCCATGACGTCACAGCCGTTACGTCACTCGTGTCGTATGTGGCCGGTGCGAGATACCAGCCCATGTGGTACTCGTTTAGTAGCGGTACGACGAGCCGACGACGCGGACCCGTACAACTGACTCGTCGTTGAACAGGTCGTTTACTCGTCGTCAGACAGGTCGTGTATATACGGCTGTCACGTGGGACGCGTCGTTTAATAGCTCGTTTGTAATTCGTTAGACAGGTCGTTGAAAATATCACCTATAACTTGGTACATATTTTGAATTACATGTCGTGAGATAGGTCGTTTACTCGTCGACGAATAGGTTGTATGTACGCCGATTACGTTTCGTCTGACGCGTCGTTAAATAAGTCGTTGAAATACAACCTCTAACTTTTTGATACACATCAATTTGGGTCTACATGTCGTGAGATGCGTCGTTTACACGTCATAAAAATTCAATTTTAGTATCAATCTAGCGTGAAATACGTCGTGAAAAACAACTGGAAACCTAATTTAGTCGTGAACAAAAATCAAGAAACCAATATATGATATTTGTCCTTTTGATACATGTTTTTGTTTATTAACTTATAATTTTATCAAAAACACCTTTCAAACTTTTAATCGAAAACTTCTATCAGGTCATATCAAACTGAAAACTAGACAAATACAATAGTATTTTTTTTTTTTTTTTTTTTTTTAATAACATCGAAACTTGATACAAAATCATTGTTCCCCAATTAAAGCTATATACTTGAACTATAAATTTAAACCGATATTGGAGAGAACCCAAAGCGACATGTAGGATTGGCCGTGACACAGAATATACCTGATCAGACGTTACCTGGTAATACCTGATAATCAGGCAAGACGTCATACCTGGCGATCCTGATAACCAGGCGTGTGTGTTGATGCCTTGCAGTCCTGATAATCAGGAGCGTGTTGAAGTATCAGGCGAGCAGAAGTGTCGTGTGACCAGGACCAGGAGTGTGACAAGTGGAAGGAGGTGTGTTTATTAGGGGTGCACATGCAACAGGCGGCAAGGGGTTAGCACCCAACAACCTACGTGAGTACAAACAATTATTTATTAGGATTATTGTTTGCTTAACGACCCCAGCAACGGATAGGTTATACGGGGGTACGAATGAGTGGGGGATAATGAGAATGTGATGTGATGATAAGTGGAAGGATGTTTACAAAAATCTGTGATTTATGCCGGACTTGAATTTACATCCGAAAGTGACTAGAGTTTCTGAAGCGGTGCCTCAGTTGATTGAGCTACGGAGTGAGGCTGCTTGGCTATAGAAGAACGCAGTGTATGCGTTGAGAGATGGGGGAGATATTTATATGGAATTTATTGAAGAGCTATAAACACAACTGAATTTGGGAAATTTGAAATTCGAAAATTTTTGAAATTGTGGAGTTTGAATTTTGAACTCATATATACCATACTAGGAAAATGCAGTATATGCGTTTGTAAGATTTACTTAGAAGTATAAAAATTCAGAATGAAAAATGTTCTGTCAGTCCAAAATACAATCATCTACAGATCTTGGATTATTTCAAACGTTCACAAACCCTATAACGACCTGTTGATATTTATCCGGTGCAACCTCTTGTACATCAACTTCGTAAAACCAGTTGATTCTAAAATTCAATGAAATTTATACTTTTATTGCGTTTTCTTCGTTATTTCATATCCAATCTTCAATTTATGCGTTGTATAAAATTGATGTAAAAGATTATTGAGAACCAAAATAGTGAAGCGAAACAAAAAGATTGAGTACTTATTACAAATTAGTGACAATACTAAGAAAATTAATAACAAACGAACATACCAACATAACTAACATAACATACGGACCAAACTTATGACTTATGAAGAATTTTCAGTAATTCATTGCGGTTTTTGCTCTACAATTTACTGGAAAATAATTTCGATGTATTAGTTTGAATGAGATTTTCTGAATATAGAGGGTTTACTTGATAGAGCCAGGCACACAGTTCACTTTTAAAACTGTTGTATTCGGTTAGAGAAGAGATGTGTGTGGGTAAAGAACTGAATAATTCACGTCCTAAATACATTCCTTGTAAAATCTTTATTTTCCAAGTAAACTTTATTAAATATTACATTTTTTTTGGTTTCAGCCGATATAGGCTCTAATTATACGACTTCTTTTTCTTGGCTGTATACATGTATGCATATTTGAATTTTGTTGTTTCATTTGAATTTGAATTGAGAATAAAAATGATTTCATTATTATTATTATTATTGTTATTTGAATCTGATAAAAAAAAAATAAAAAAAAAAAAAAAAAAAAAAATATTATTATCTTCGTCCCAAAGAAGAGTGCATTGTTGGGATTTTCAATTGGTAATATTTAGACGATCGAGTTGTGTAAATATTAACTGGCAAAATATGAGAAAAATTAATCTTTGAAATTATGTAGAATTAATGTATTCAAAAAAAGGATTCTTATATTACACACTTTAGCTTTATAGCTTTGAGAAGAGACATTTAGGAGTGACGTCTTATACAAGAGACAACTCTCCATTGGGTAGAGATTCAGGCGCCCCTAAAAACCGACCGTCCAATGAATAGCTGTCAACTAATTTCATCCAATATTATACATTTTCACTTTTCTTCATCCTAATATTATGTACCTCACATTCTAGCGTGCATAACATTCTATGACATACATATGACAATTCCGATCGACCGTCTCCCCTATAAAACAACATTACCGATCACATGTTCCGAACATTCAACACTACCCGACATTTCTAATAGATTTGCAGGTTCCGATCGTCCGTCTCCCCCATCTATCAACACTAATTGTCGGTAGTTTCGAGTCTCACTTCGAGTTCACGCGTTTAGGTGATTTATTCCAGTAATCTGCTTGTACACAATGTGATAAAAGATAAGGATATTTCTGATAAGTATTTAAAAACTTGGTTTCTATTCGAGCGAAACTTTCGCGTGATAATCTCGGGCTGAAATCATGGCGAAAAACAATATTGTAATTAAACCTGACTTATTTGTTGAAATTAACATTCAATGTTGAATTGTAATCATTTATGTTCGTTGAAAGTTTTGCTGGTATTTTTGTATCCTATATGAAAAAAAAAATGGCAGCCTCTATTCATTGGACTATCGATCATTGTCACCACATTCGAAAGTTGTTGTTGTTGTTATTGTTGTTGTTATTGTTGTTGCTGTTGTTGTTGTTGCTGTTGTTGTGGCTGTTGTTGTTGTTGTTGTTGTTGTTGTTGTTGCTGCTGTTGTTGTTACTGCTGTTGTTGTTTTTGTTGTTGTTGTTGCTGTTGTTGTTATTTTTGTCGTTGTTGTTGTTGTTGTTGTTGTTGATACTGTTGTCGTTGTTGTCGTTGTTTCTGTTGTTGTTGTTGTCGTCGTCGTTGTTGTTGGTGTTGTTGTTGTTGTTGCTGCTGTTGTTGTTGTTGTTGTTGTTGTTGTTGCTGTTGTTGTTGTTGTTGTTGTTGTTGTTGTTGCTGCTGTTGTTGTTGTTGTTTCCGTTGTTTCCGTTGTTGTTGTTGATAATGATGATGATAATAATAACAATAAATCTTGTTTATCTGCATACAAGTATAAATGTACAGAAAGGCGATGTTCAGTGTATGACTCCAGCTTTCATTCTGGTGTCGCATTGACTGGTCTAACACATAACTCTATATACTATTTTATATCTAAGATGTACAAAAAAATTCTCACTTCTCTTTTGCTCTTCCAGTAAGTCTATTCTTGATTTAAATGCATGATGTTCTAATTTCTTGTAAGTTGATGGAACCTCGTTATATAGTTTCGGTGCAATGTATGAAAACGAAGATTGAAATTTAGCTGTGCGGTGAAATGGTGTATGTTGAGTGTTTCCTTATGTCTGATGTTCGCTGAGTGCATGGTTCCCCTGTTTTGAATTTTGTTTTGAGTCTTGAGTTTTGAGTTTTGAATTTAGAATGTTTTTAATTTGTTGTTGTTTGTTGTTGTTGTTGTTGTTGTTGTTGTTGTTGTTGTTGTTGCGTAAAAATAACCCCGATTTGACTGACTTCAACCTTACCTATCTGAACTAACCTAGCCTGAACCACAGCGTAACCTTACACGCATCGCGAATCAATATAATCTCTAAGCTGTATCAATCTGAACCTACATCCGGTCCACTTCGAATAGCCGCTTCGAAACTAGTTCAGGAATAAATCTGAATCAGTAATAATCAAATATCATCAATGAGCCTGGATAAATTAGTATAATAAAAGTGAATAATTCAGTAATGAGTCAAAATAAATCGAATAAGCAACGATTGACCACTGGTGATAAGCGTGGCTAATCGACAAAGTCACCTGGACCCCTATTCCTGAGATAAATGAGAAGTGAGAAGAATAAAAATGAGTGAGAAAACGATTATCTCACTTGAAATGGCCGATTGGTATAATGGTAAATCGGCCATTTTTAAGTGAGATAATAGTTTTCTCACTCATTTTTTTTTCTCACATCTCAGGAATAGGGGTCCAGAATCTATACTTCATGTGGGCATTTTAGAGATACTCTGATGAGTAAATGTGAAATTACCCACATAACAAACAGCCCATTTGATTGGATATTCTGTTTTGTGACGTTTATGGGCGGTTCAATCACTAGTCGTCAATTGAATTTCAACACGATCGAGGAAGAGATTATTTATGGCCAACATTCCTCATGAAATGCACTTATATACACCTAGGATTATTCAGTTATATTGATACGCAACTCGCGTGCTTTCACTATTTTATAAATGAATTCATTCATAATATTTCCATGAAAAATATTGCATTTCACCTGTTAATAGTAGGATTGGAAACGTCAGGATGGATGTAAAATATATGTCAAGTCAAATTATTACCATACCACTATTGCTAGCTCAGTCTCTCTCCGGAGCTGTAAAATATTAAGGTAAACTGTTGGGTCTTTTAATCTTACGTCGTCGTTGGAGTTCAAATTGTTTAATGAATCTGATCACTGTGATCTTCAACATTTTCTTGATCGAGTAGTGAACAGTTTTTCCGATTTGTGTGAAATATGTTCTACAATAAATACTTTGATGATTTTTTTTTGTATATATTGGATTTTTAACGACGCACTGTAATGATGACTGAGATATATTGGCGTCGGATGAATGAATAATGAGATGATGAAATGATGAGATGAAGGTCTTTATGGGTAATGGGAAGGATAGTGGGAAGGAAGCGGTCGTGACCCATATTTTGGGAACCATCCCGGCATTAGCCTGAACTACAGAGGGAAACTACGAAAAACGCCTGTAAAGATGGACGGTGACGGGGATCGAGCTGGGTCCTATATGAGTCCACTGCCTCCCCGGCCACATGCATGAAGTGCGTTAACCACTACGCTGCATGTGCCGGTGACTTTAATGAAGACAGAAGAAATACTGCGTGGATAAGCTACGTGAACACGTAGTCTTTTAAGTACGGTTTTCAAGTATGAAAAAGTTATGAAGTTTATAATTTCAACCACACGTTGAATGCGGAGTGCAATATATATATATATATATATATATATATATATATATATATATATATATATATATATATATATAAAACACTAATAGAATTTATACCGCGTTGACAGCACATTTTCTTTTTTCAGTATGAATCTGGTTTCAGAGCTATGAAACACTGTTGCCTATCCATCAGTAGAATAGCTGCTGTCATTAAGAATAAACTGAATATTCCCTCTCAACATCTTTTGACAATAATTTCGAGACAATTTCAAGACAACAACTATAGGAAAACTCACCATATGCGTCACAAAATGAGAGATGTAAAGCTTGGTCGGAAAATATATACACTTCTTGATTCTGAAACCATATCATATCAAGCCAACTTTTTGATGAATCCCTAACAAACTTGAATGTTGGAATGTTTTTTTCTCGAGAACGACAATATCAAATTCCTTCAAACTCAGTCTATAGATATATAACTTCAATATGATTTTCCAAACACCCTTGTCTAAGGGTAAAAATTTTGTAAACACTCATTTGGAAATAAAATCATTATCATTATTATAATCATTATTATAGGAACATATCTGATGAAGCAATAGTGGTATTCTGTTGAAATTACATTCCTATCAAAAAAAATTGAAAAATAAAAATAAAACCCGCTGATATTTACACAATAGTTTTCGATATTTCCCCAGAACACTTTCGAACCAATTTTGCTGAAATACTAGAGGAATCTATCATAATATCACACAAATCTCCAAAACAATTTTCATAGAGATTTGAGTATGCCGTGCAAAAAAAATAAACTCAGTTTTTCCCGTGAGTGGAAGGTAATTTTTCGCTACGTTCATTCAAACATGATATCAACTAACTGTTATACACGTGTGTGTGTGTGTATGTGTGTATGTGTGTGATATTGTCAGTGAGTTAGTCGACCTATATTTATACTGTTAGTCGCTATCTGGTCTTATCAATGTCTAGTGACATATAATAGCCCCAGTGTAAGTGTTCTATGAACGCTAGAAGCCTAGGCGACAAAACATGACCTGGACAAATACTTTGTGAACGGACAAACCGAGACGCGTGGCCGAGTGGTAACACACTGAACCGTCATTCAGGAGACCGGGGTTCGATTCCCGCCATGGTCGACCATCCTGACAGGGTTTTTTTGTGGTTTCCGTCTGTCGTTCAGGTTGATACTGGGATGGTTCCTTAACAACAGGCCACGACCGACTTCTTCCCACCATCCAAAGACACCTAATGAAATAACCTTTCATCTCTTCATCCCATCATCTAATTCATCATCCACCGACGCCAATAGATCGTAGCAATCAGTATGGTGCGTCGTTAAAACTCAATATAAAAAATTGATAATAATAATATATATATATATATATATATATATATATATATATATATATATATATATATATATATATATGTATGTATGTATGTTTATAAATATATATATATATATATATATATATATATATATATATATATATATATATACAGATTTATATATATATATATATATATATATATATATATATATATATATATATATATATATATGTATATATATATACATATATATATATATATATATATATATATATATATATATATATATATATATGTATATATATATATATATATATATATATATATATATATATATATAGATATATAGATATATATATATATATATATATATATATATATTTATATATATATATATATATATATATATATATATATATATATATATATATATGTATATATATATATATATATATATATATATATATATATATATATATATACATATATATATATATATATATATATATATATATATATATATATATATAAATATATATAGATATATATATATATATATATATATATATATATATATATATATGAAAACATACATATATATATATATATATATATATATATATATATATATATATATATATAAATATATAAATATATATATATATATATATATATATATAATATATATATATATATATAATATATATATATATATATATATATATATATATGTACATATATATATAAATATATATATATATATATATATATATATATATATATATATATATATATATATATATATATATATATATATATATATGAATCTGTCCTCATATCTCGCTCATCTTACGAAGCATCTCGCTGCTTTTTCCTATTAGACACCTGAACACGACTTCATGCTTCGATTACCTCCGCCAGCTGATAAGATACCACGTGACAGACCACGTGATGTGCTGCTCGAAACCTCCTATCGGTGATTAGGGGAGACGGGCGATCGGTCAGTGACGTCACAGTTGTTGTCATTGATGATTGAGTCCGTGTGTAGATATGAAATGCCTGGGTGATAATACTGATGTTAAACGTCATACATTGAAGAAAAGACTGGTATAATTGATGAATGATTTTTTTAAAATTAGAATGAATTATGAAAAAAATTTAGAGATGATAAAATATATGAAATTGCCGTCAAAAGTGGAGAAATTCAAACTTTTTTTTTCTGTTTTCATGATGAATTTTGTAGCATTTAAAAATAGAACTTGGAAACATAGAAAACAACTGTCATTATCAAAACAAAAGAAAATGAATAATTCAAAACGTGACAGACAATTACATTTATTTCAAGTCATCATCGTACGTACGATTGGCAGATCGACACTACCGATCGTTGAATCTGAATCATAGGAAAGACGGTCGATCGTTTGACCACAAACATTTTTAGAACCAGTTTAAACCAGTTTTATATTATTGTAATCAGCATGAATGGGATTTTTGTATCTATTCAGTATTTATCATTATGATGAATTGTTTTGTTTTAAACAGGAAATACGGCTATTTCGCAATCTTGAATACACTTACCTGCACTTTTATGAATGCACTTCTAGCCATTATCAGTAAAAGTACACAATCAAATCGTTGCAATACTATTGGCCACGAAGACAAAAGTTGTCTGCACCAACATAAGAAAAATGTAATTTATTGTAATAATCTCACACTAAGCAAACGCAACATATGCGTTGTAAGATGAGCGAGAAATCTGAATAAGGTATATTATGAGTCATGCGTAGTCCTACATTTACTACTTTATTTGTCGACTCTGGTATTCTACACACCTTGACGAATATAAGGAATGGTTCATTCTTGGGCAAATATCGAATCTATAGGAAGCAGTGAATCTTGGCAACCTAATTCTGCTAATATTTCCATATATTTGGTGAATGAAAACAGATATTCGAATTTTTTCTCCAAAACGTCTGATTCGAATTGCTTACAAAATGGTGATAATATGTATCGTCTATGTAAACACATTCAGAGAAAATTTTATTTTGTTCTGAAGAGATTTAATTTTTCGAATTCTTTCGCCCAGCCCAATATTATTGGGTTTTCAGAAACTTTGACATGATATTTCTCGAAATCGGTCTGACCGATTCATTCCAAAAACTATACAGTTCCAAGTTGGATAAGTTTGCGCGTACAAAAAATGTGCGTGTCAAACTATCAGTCAAATCAGTCTGATCAGTCAAACCGTGTGACCTGTGCAGTGCTTACTAACAAACAAAAAAATAACACACACAAACAAAGCTCTATAAGAGTGGGATGGAGTCTTCGCTACGCTCATCTAAAAATCACATACTATATCTAATTCACTAATTCACGGAATAGTCTCTCACCCGAATCTTCTCACATCCTCCCTAATCATTCATTCGGTTTCCCTCAGTCACTCCAGTCTGAGGGATGTATAACTCACAAGTTAAATCAGTCAAGATCGTATTATATTGGCAAAGCGAATGAAATCAATAAAATACAATAATAAAGAGGAAAAAAGATCAATTATACTGTAACAAGCACAAGTACAGAAAAAAAAAATAAGGAACAAGATTTTAAGAAGAAAAGAGTCAAGTTTTTCTCCCCACTGTGAATGTTTTGAATTGTTTTCTAACTTGGGCATTATTACCTCAAGATGTATTGTTTGTTAAATGAGTTATCTTATTTTTAATTATTCTTTGGGGTGGTGAGATCGCCCTTGTGGTGCCCCGTCCGAACGATCCTATTTTTCCATCCACAGCCTCAATTGGGGAACAATGATTTTTCAAGTTTCCTGATGTAAAGAATCTTTGGAGACACAGTGAATTCACAATGTACCTCAGTCAGGATGGTCGACCATGGCGGGAATCGAACCCAGGACTCTTGAATGACAATTCAGGACCCCTATTCCTGAGATGAATGAGATGTGAGAAAAATAAAAATGAGTGAGAAAACGATTATCTCACTTGAAATGATTGATTGGTAATGTGGTAAATCGGCCATTTTGAATGAGATAATCGTTTTCTCACTCATTTTTATTTTTCTCACAAATCATTTATCTCAGGAATAGGGGTCCAGCTCGCTCGCGTCTTGTCTATACTAGTCCCAGTATAGAAATATACCATACTTATAGATATACTGTATATCCATCTCCCTTCCCTCTCAGCTGGCTACATTGTGTTTTTATAAACATCCTCAATTACTTTTCCCCTTCCTCCACCCTCCTGTCTACCCCCCCTTCCTCCCCCCCCCCCCGGCATTCCTGATGGTTATCTCTGCGTGGCATTAACCAGGGTTAACTGACATTGATTACAATATAGGTCATACAGATAGATGGGCGGCGGCCCACTTTATCCAACACGATCAATCGTCACGGGCAGGTCGGAACCCGCTTGCCTGAAGGCATGTTGTTACGAAGTGGCTATATTCGTTGAACCGGAAGTAGATTCCAGATTGGTTTTAGTTTGGATTGAATTAATTTGGGATGTTCATTGTGTCAGGTTAGTTAGGTTAGGTTAATCTGAATATGTAAAGTTCATCAAATTAATTGGATTGGGTATTTAAGTTAGTTCAGGCTGCACGCAACAACAACAACAACAACAAAAAGAACAACAACAACAACGACAACGACAACAACGACAACAACAACAACAACAACAACAACAACATCGTCCGCATGTGGTGACGTAGACCAATGATCCGATGAATAACGGCACTGTTTTTGTTTTATTCGCTTTGACGACGCAATGTGCTCATGACTGTAAGATCTATTGGTGGCGATGGATTATGAATGATATTGGTCATAACTTTGTAGAATGGTCCTCAACTTAAGACGTCCCAAAGATAGGACTCTTTGTGAATCCGGGCCCTGTTGCTATGCCAACAAGACGTTGTCACGCGACCAATAAACCACGCCATATCATCTCAACCAATATGTTATGTTCTGTTATCATTATTAACAACCGTTTAGCGAGTCAAGTGGTCGAAATGGCACAGTCAATTACTCGGCTCCTAATTGGTTGGGTCCACGTGTCGTCCGTCGAGTGACGTCATAGGACATGCTGTGTCGTGTCGGCCAATCAGGAGCGACCAGTGGCGGCGTCTGACAAGACGCGGTGTGGGCTGTCAGATCGGTGTTTTCATTATTCATTATTCATATTGGGTTTAACGACGCAATGTATTGATGACTACGCTCTATTGACGTCGGTGGATGATATATGAGATGATGGGATGAAAGGTTGTTTTATTGGGTGTTTTCGGATGGTGGGAAGGAGTCGGTCGTGGCCTGTTATTTAGGACCTATCCCAGTATTGAATTGAACGACAACGAAAAACCCCTGTCAGGATGGTCAGCTATGACGGGAATTGAACCCCGGTCTCCTGATTGACGGTTCAGTGTATTAACCACTCGGCCACTCGTCTCGATCTACTGATATATCAGTATATCGGTGGTGGGCCGGTGAAAACGAGAACAGTGGTGGCTGGGAAATGTACAATTTGTACTTTTTTTTTCAATTTTCGATTTTCAATTTTTGTGTTGAAGAACTGAATTTCTCTACATTTAATGATTTCGTGTATTTTTCGTGTATTTTTTTTTTTTTCGCAAATGCATG
>OZ023335.1:27097949-27110449 GCA_964007535.1 Brachyptera risi | reverse complement strand
GTTGCTAATTACTGACATTGTCTCAATTATTGGATGAGAGTAGCGAAGACTCAATTTCACAATACTCGAAAACAACGACATTTTTTCCGGGCTCTACAGGTCAAACAAAATCTCAAAATCAATTGAAAATTGGCATACACAAGTGTCCTTATCTAATTCGATACTGTGTAATTTTGAGTCTCAATCGGTTGAACCACTTCTGAGAAAACCTATTTCAAAGTTTATGGAAAACCCACGAGAGTACCCAGAGAAAAATTTTGGAACAAATATTCCTCCAATTGAATTCAAATCCTAATGGAATTTCGATGTAATAATAATTATAATGTTATTTCTAATTTTCAAATAAATCGGATCAACCCTTTTGATGAAAACAAATATATTATATAATGTAGTCACATCAACAAAGCTATAGCAAAATCCAGTAGGAATCTAAGGATCAGATATAGAACCAATTAAATTGTGAAACGATTAAAATGAGTGATGAATAAAACAGGAAGGCAGTGTTATAATTTTTTAGAACTCAAGGTGCATATAGCGTCTCATTGCATTTCCTAAAAATGCCCATCTCGCTCATCCAACTACGCATATGTCGCGTTTTCCTACTAATTTTCACGGTGGACGACTTTCTTCCGTAGACACATGTATATTTCTAATTAGTTCACACCTGGGCTCGGTCGGTAACAAAAGGCAACTGCACGACCGACTGATTGCCAAACGAAGATTTAAATTTAGAACGCCGTACCGTGTCAGCGACCCCCTCCTGTTAGTCGTTTGTTTTCTTACTCGTGTCATCGAATTGTTGTAAAAATGCGTCCAGGTTTTTTGGCCAAGAAACAATATTTTATGGTGTGAAACGTCAACGTGTTTTATTTGGAAAGAAAAACTTTTTTTGGGGGGGGATTAAGGTCAAGTTTATTTCTTGTGTTTCGATTAAGGACAGGTAATAAAAAGCCCAACTATATAAATAGTTATTCATCGAATAATTTATCTCATCAATAGATCTAATTTATTCGTTCATATGGGTTTAACGACGCACTTTACTGGTGACTACGATCTATTGGCGTCGGTGAATGATATATGAGATGATGGGATGAAAAGTATTTTTTTATTGTGTTTTTTGGATAGTGGGAAGGGAGTCGGTCGTGGCCTGTCGTTGAGGAACCTATCCCTGTATTGACCTGAATGACTACGAAAATACCTGTCAGAATGGTCAACCATGGCGGGAATCGAACCCCGGTCTCCTGAATGACGGTGCATTGTATTAACCACTCGGCCACTCGTCTCAGTTAAGATTTAATTGGCAGTGACTATTCTTTCATTTTGGCTTCAAATGTCACATAAATTTTTTCAGTGTTGACTTCATACTGGCTCTTGCTGGTTAGTTTAATTATGCTTCTTGGAAATTATCCTATATCTAGATATTCAAGATAGAATTGTCAAATCATGAAAGTTTCATAAAAGTTTCGAAAATTCATAAAAGATATTGACCAAATCATGAAAGTTTTCCTCGGCTTGCATTTGAACACCCCTGTAAGAAAAAAATAATTTTCAATTATTTGAGCTGTGAGGTCGTTTAGCAACATGACATAATCATACAAATATCGACGTAATATTTGTAGGGCTGTAAGCTCCAAGTTGTATTTGTTTTGAACCGCATGTTGAGATTCTTAATCAGGAGATTTACAAATGAAAACGCAACTAAATCTTACAATTTTACCGTCACATCGATATAATCAAATTACCAAATAATTTATACTTATTTTTAGTTGGTAGAAAACATCCGTATCTCATTCCTACCAGTATACTCATATCGTTCTCACAGTATATGTATACATTTCATTTCTATGACGTCACTAACATCTAACACGTCATCATTTACACGAAAAAAACAAACTTATTTTCTAAACATTCTTTATAAATTTGATAAGAAAAACCTACAGCATTGTTTTTCTTTTGTTCTCATATAATAACTTTGCATATTCCGTTCTCTTATTCATACTAACAATACTATTTCAAACATGGAAGGCTGTGATTTTTATCTTTATTGTAAACAATTTTCTCAACAATGGGTTGAATAAAAAGATCTGAAGGAGTATCGAATGTGTATGTTATTGACTGCTATATATAGATGGGGTTTCCTTCACAAAAGAGATGCTTGCATAAAATGAACTGGCTTTTGTCAGGAATGGTAAATGGTAAAACCGTACAAGTTGGAACAATTATGGATAACAATTCAATGAATTGAATATAAATTACAATTGATAATGTACTGAATACAGAGTTTGTTTTAGTCATTTATTTCTTCGATCTATGTGCATGAAAAATATGGTGACTATTTGTTTATTATTATATTATTGAAATTGAGGAAAGAACTTGACTATGTGCAGGAATTATATAGACGTGGAAGTAGCTCTATAACTGGCAGATTTGAGTGGTTAACACCATGGTTAACTATTTGTACTGACAGGCATTTGCCATGCCCAAATTGTTGTTTCTCAAAATTTTTCAAAATGGGTTATAATATAATAATTATGATGCATCGTTTAATGCTTAATTATTGCTTCATTTGAATGCTGGAAATGTCTGTATATATCTCAAAAAAAATACACTGATAATGTGTTCGGGACTTTTGGAAACTGAAAGACTTTCATTTGCGGCTGAAAAGTAAGGTCACAGATAACACAGTTCTTGTGTCAAAGTTCATTATTTTGTATCTAGAAGAGAATAGTCCATGAAAATAGTTATCTATATTGTTGATATGGATATTATACAATGCTGATAATGTCCGGATATATCACAGAAACGGTTTTTACTTATAATTTGTTTCGGACTTTCGGAAACTGAAAGACTTTTATCTGCGGCGGAAAGTTATGGTCACTAACAGCGCAGTCCTGGTGTTGAAGTTCATTGGTTTTAACTAATCAAAATAGGGTGGTAAGATCGCTCTTGTGGTGCCCCGTCCAAACGATCCTATCTTTCATCCATAGCCTCAATTGGGGAACAAAGATTTTGTATCAAGTTTCGATGTTATCAAAAAAAAAATATATATATATATATATATATTGTTGACAAGACCATTTATATATCATGAGTTTGATTTTGATGGAGAAAAGAATCTATACATACGAAGTATCAAATCAATATTGAGTTATAAAAGAGAATTGAAACAAAATTAAGACGAATTTTTAACAGAATGAAGACGAGTATTTCACTTTCGGAGACGAAAATTGAGAAAAAAAATGAAATCAGATAATGCTACGATGAAGATCAATAGAATTGAGAAAGATTTTTTTCCCCAAGAACAAATTTTTGAATTGTTCAATTTCCCATGACATATTATTCCATACCAACTCATTCACTGTTTTATGAGTTATACTTGCATCAAATATCTTCTTCTGAGTGATAAGATCAACCTTGTAGTACCTCGTCCGAACGATCCTACCTTGCACCCTAGTCTTTCCATCTTACGACTTCATCTTGGTCATCTTACGGATGATCGTTTTGGGATCTTTTCATCTTGGTCGTGGGACCATACGTTGTCATAGTCTTTATCAGGAAACATCGACTTTTCGTCTAGCTGTGCATGTATAGACCTGAAGAATGATAAAAGAGGCCGTAGTGTGAAGTAGTAAAGCTTTAAGATACAGTTTCATAGCACTGTATACACACTTTAATTTCTTCAAAAACTCCATATTCGGGATAGGCTCACTTCACATGACGTTTTAGTAATGTTTTTAATAATTATTTTTGAACTTTTTTGAGTGGGTTAAGATGAGTCTTAATTGAAGCTCTTCTAGTTAGTATATTGCGTGATTAATATACATGTTTTGGTCAATTCATAATATATAATTTTAAGTTTTATCAGATAAAAGATTCCATGGAATTGTTTGTTAATGCTCGCCTCACTGACAAGTTCCTGAATAGGTAATTTTCAAATCCCCTTTTCCAGAATTTAAAATTTAATTCACAAAACTAATCTATTTTCTCCTTATCTCCAGGAAGTCAAAAATCAAAATGGCTGAACAACCATCCAAAAATCAACCATCACCAACTCAAATCAAACCCCTCCTCCCTACCAACCTCCTAAAATCCCTCAAACTAAACCACCCCGCCGAAAACCACCTCGAAGTCAAACACCACCCCACGAAACTCGACACCAACAACCACTCCGCCCATTCTAATGGCACTTCCCCTCCCACCCCCACTTCTCCCCCCCTACCAACCACCCCTAAACCTCACTCGTGCGGCTCGCTGTTTGCTCAGTGCGCTAACAGCGACCATGGACGCGGCAGCGTGCAGACCTACTCGCAGCCCGCCGTGCCGGGGAATCCCGTGTCTCTAACTCAGATCCTTGACAGTGGTGCCAACGTGAGCGACGCCGACGAGGTGCTGTTTAAGGATATCGGCAGGGAGGATCGTGAGGAGAAGGTTGGTAGTGATGGGGATCGAGGATGTGGGGTCCAGGAGGAGAGACTGCTGAAGGAGTACCATAATCAACAGTTGAGGTTAGTATGGGGTGGATTTTCGGGAATATTTTCAATTTTTTTTTTCTTAATTGACCATTGTAGATCGTTCGCCCTCGTGATGTCACAACATATGAAAACCGATCAAGTGGACAGTGAAGCAGGGGGAATAGGGACATAACCAATCAAGGTATCTAAAATTTCCCCTGCTTCGTATAAGTCACGCCCATCTAGATTGGTCAATTGTTTTGAGAAAATTAAAATTGGTGAATTAATTGATATTTCACGGAACTTTCCATATATGTATTCATACATATTGGGATCAACGACGTACTCTACTGATGGTTTTACGATCTATTGGCGTCGGTGAATGATATATGAGAGGACGGGATGACGAGATGAAAGGTTATTTTATTAGGTTTTTTTGGATAGTGGAGTCGGTCGTCGCCTGTTGTTAAGGAACCATTTCAATAATAACCTGAATGACAGAGGAAAACCATGAAAAAAAAACAGTCGGGATGGTCGACCATGGTGGGAATTGAAACCCTGTATCCTGAATTATTATTGGATATAAATTGATGCTTTTTCAACCTTAGTTGATGATTCAGTTGAAAATTTAAATTTTGTACGTTGAGCACAATCTTTGGTGAAATCAGTGATATTCAAATGAATTGTATTATTTCATAATGGGGAATATTTATATGTTCTATATTAGAGATGATCATTGTGAACAGTCTAAGATTAATACTAAGAAGATACTTGGGAACAAAATGAGAAAGTTTACTATAATTGAGTTTCATTACATTCACTCAGTTCAAAGTGGAAGATATCAACATTCGTGTGTTTATACTGAAAGACTTTTATCCACGGCGGAAAATTATGGTCACAGGCAGCGCAGTCCTGGTGTTGAAGTTCATTAGTTTTAAATAATCAAATTGGGGTGGTAAGATCGCCCTTGTGGTGCCCCGTCCAAACGATTGTACTTTTCATCTATAGCCTTAATTGGGGAACCATGATTTTGTCTCAAGTTTCGATGGTATTAAAAAAAAAAAAAAAAAATATATATATATATATATATATATATATATATATATATATATATATATATATATATATATACTAAATTTACAAATCTAAATCTAAAAGCATGCCACTAAATATCTTGAGATCTTGTTTGATTCCCATCTCCTCCTGTTCATTCTATATTCCAGGTACTTAGAGTCGATGGGCAACGGCGCTTCCAGTAACAAAGTGGGTAGCAACCGTGTGTCCGACTCGGGCCCCCGCAACGCGACCAATCAGGAGAAGCGTCCAGTCCCAGCAGCCAATCAGCAAGCTCCGCTCGTGGCTCATGAAGACTACGAGTACCTGAAAGGATTGGTACCTCAGCTGAACAAGGATAACAAGGAGTGGCAGGAGAAGACGGGTTGCCTGGAGACGCAGGTTCTGGAGCTGAGGAGGTTGCTGAAGATGAAGGAACAAGAGGTGTTGAAGCTGCAACGGGAGGTGCATAAATTGAAGGTGAATTGAAATTACTATTTAATATTTATATCTTTAAGGAAATCAGGACCGGCACAGTAGCTGAGTGGTTAGCGCACTTGCTTCGTGTGACCCGGGAGGTGAAGGGATATATCGGACCCGGTTCGATCCCCGCCACCGTCCATCTTTACAGGGATTTCTCGTGGTTTCCCTCTGTAGTCTAGGCTAATGCCGGGATGGTTCCCACAATATAGGCCACGACCGCTTCCTTCCCACTATCCTTTCCACTACCCATAAAAACCTTCATCTCATCATCCCATCATCTCATTAATCATTCATCCGACGCCAATAGATCTTAGTAATCATTACAGTGCGTCGTTAAAACCCAATATAAAAAAAGGAAATCAGGTTTTATTCTTCATTTCTTTCATATATTATTCATAATTTTTTGTTTCTAGACAAATATCCTCTCTTATACTTTCATTCTCTTTAACTTCAACTTTCTCCTCATTCTCTTCATTCAGTCAACTCAGATATTTTGAAATGCGTCATTCATTACCTGGCACTTGATTGTCGAATAAACTGTTTATTTTTCACCATTATTCATTTATTTCATATCCAACATTGTAATTACTTTATCAATATTAATATTAATTATTAATATTAATTAATCAGGCTTCGTGGACTTTTGTGAATGTGTAATGTATTCATATTTTGAATCAATAGAAGAAATTTGGAATTGCAAAACAGTCTTCGGTACTCAATTGTATAAAATGTAATCGAAACCTAATCTAGGATATTATTATTATTATTATTTTTCATTTTATTGTAGTTAGCAAGAATACACTTGATTACAACGTCAGTAAAATTAATGTAATAGTGAGATCAGTCAATAATTAAAAGATCACAGTCAAGATTTAGACAAATCGTCTCAAGAAAGAAGTACATATACAGATTACAGTATAAAAGACAAATATAATTTGAAGTACAAGATAATTCAAATTAGGTGTTAATAAACTCGTTAGTGCTGTAATAACAGTTTGTCAGAAGGTGAACATTTAGGGCTTCTTTGAACTGGCTCCTGGACGAGAGGCCGCGTATGTCTGGAGGGAGCTTATTGTACAGCTTCCGGCCAGACTGAATGACGCCGTTGGCAGTTAGTTTCAGCCTGCAGAACTCGTGTCTCAAGTTGGAGGCACCCCGAGTTTGATGGTCGTGGAGTCTCTGGTTACTCTGGAAAAGACCGATGTTATTATTATATAATTCTATTGGGAAATAACAGCCTCTATTCATTGGACTATCGGTGCATGTCACA
Source organism: Brachyptera risi (assembly GCA_964007535.1). Classification (NCBI taxonomy): domain Eukaryota; kingdom Metazoa; phylum Arthropoda; class Insecta; order Plecoptera; family Taeniopterygidae; genus Brachyptera; species Brachyptera risi. The sequence goes on along the minus strand of OZ023335.1, from coordinate 27,103,192 downwards.
ACATGAGGACGTTGCTGTTGTTGTTGTTGTTGTGTGCAGCCTAAATTGACCGTGATTAGCCCCATTCTATGACACTTCATATTCTCATTATCATCTGGTCATTCGTATCCCCCAAATAACCTAGCTGTTGGTGGGGCCATTGAGCGAACAATCATCAATGAAACTCAAAATTACGAGCACAACTACATATTTCATAAGAATTCAATGATTACTGAGCTTTGAAGAGTTTCTACAATTCAATAATAACTAAGTATATATACAATTATTATTCTATATTTATTATAGAATTACTATGATCATAGAATTTTAGTATGTTCCATACTATATTTATATTATTGTTCATATCATTATTCGATAAACCAATCAAACTGGGAAAACGCTATATACGCGTTGTTAGACGAGCGGAAAGTATTAGTATGTCGACTTCTTCGCTAAACTTTTGCCTAAATTCGCCAATTGGGTGATATTTAAGTTATAAATGGGTAAAAACAGCTTCGAGTGGTACCAATTTAGCACATTTCATGTTTTTTTTTCAAAATGGCTGATCCGATCAAGCTGAGAATTTTTAGAAATGTGTATCAAGATGTTATTCAACTTCACACAAAATTTCAATTTTTTTAAAAATAAAAATTTTCTAAAATTCATAAAAATAAAAGTTACCACCCGATAATGCCACAAAACTATGCAGATCTAAGCTAGATGAAGAACCATGAAGAAAAGAAGTTTGAAGTTGATAGCTGTGGCCGTTTGACCTGTGGAGAACCGACAAAAAAACATAAAAAAATAAGAAAATAAAAAAATAAAAACGAACACCAATTTTTTTCAGTATGTCAAATTGAACCCTCGTTAAAGCTCGTCTGATGATTGTATCATTATTAAATAATTATTTGATTGGTTCATTACCTTCTTCTTTTGTAGACAAGTGATTATTCATAATAATTTCCAAGTTTCCACTCGATTTTTGTCTTGGAACAAACAATGCCGTGCATTCACGAAATAATTCAACAGACAAACAGACTGAAAAACAGACTGAAAAAAAATATCTTCTCAGAATCGTGTCTCAAGGTCAGAGAACGCAAAGCAAACAATTTGAATTTTTACGACATCCTAATTATTTCCCTCCTGCCACGTTTTGTGGGCGGGCTATTTATCGGTCTGCCGCACGCCACACCAAACTGTTGGATATGCAAAACAGGGTCTGATGGTTGGAATACTCTTCACTGATAAGAAATCAGTTTTAAAAAGAATCTCTTTGAAAACTATTCAATTATTATTATCTAATAGGAAAACGCCATATATGCGTTGTTAGACGAGCGGATAGTAATAGTATGTCGACTTCTTTGCCAAACTTTTGCCTACATTCGCCAATTGGATGACATTTAAGTTATGAATGGGTAAAAACTGCTTCGAGTGGTGCCAATTTGGTACATTTTATGTCTTTTCTTCAAAATTACTGACCCGATCAAGCTTAACATTTCCAGAAATGTGTATCAAAATGTAATTCAACTTCACGCAAAATTTCATTTTTTTGAAAAATGAAAATATTCTCTTTTTTTCCACTGTGTTATTCTAATGGGTATTTTTGAAATTTCTAAAATTCAAAATAAAAGTTGAAAGAATAAAAGTTACCACTTGATAATGCCACAAAACTATACAGATCTAAGTTAGATAAGGAACTATAACTAAAAATAGTTTGAAGTTGATAGCTGTAGCCGTTTGACCTGTGGAGAACTGACAAAAAAACATAAAAACAAACACCAATTTTTTTCAATGTGTCAAATTGAATCCTCGCTAAAGCTCGTCTAATCAACTCATTCGTTTTTTCCCCATTCTTCTTTGTTCCCCGCTGAGATTGGAGATTATATAGGTTAGTTTCGTTCTGACCGGGTTCCACAAGGATGATCTCATACAACCTGGGGAAAATGCTCGAGGGAGAGTTCTATTATATAAGTCACGGTCGATTTCTTCTCACAATTCTACCCATAACTTGAGAAATCTTTATATCATCCCCTCATTAATCATTCATTCAAAGCCAATAGATATTGAATATCATTACAATGCGTCGTTAAACCCAATATCAATATAAAATAGATACTATGAGAAAATAACGTACATCCAGACTTATATTCTGAAAACTGAGAACACTTTGGAAAAACTTCACCGTCACTACGTCCTGGCTGCCGTCTCATAACATGGGTGGAGGTGCCAAGTTTGAGCTTGTAAGCATTGATTGATTGATTTAAGTATGAGAAAGTATCCCAGCTGTCTTGAATCCAACTGTTCTATAACTCGGTTATTTTGAAAATTAATTAGTTCCTAAAAATTGACTGTACTAAAAAAGAACCGACCTGAAAATCAACTGTACTTTTTTTTTTTAATAACATCGAAACTTGATACAAAATCATTGTTCCCCAATTAAGGCTGTGGATGAAAGGTAGGATCGTTTGGACGGGGCACCACAAGGGCGATCTCACCACCCCATTTTAAAAGTTTATAACCAATGAACTTCAACACCAGGACTGTGCTGTTGGTGACCATGAATTTCCGCCGCAGATAAAAGTCTTTCAGTTTCCGAAAGCCCGGAACACATTATAAGTAAAAACCGTTTCTGGGATATATATCCGGACATTATCAGCATTGGTATCAAGAGTAAACAAAAACACACGAATGTTGATATCTTCCACTTTGAAATAAGTCTCTCGGGCAATGATCACTTCTTTCCATTAACAAACAGCAGATGTAACGTTCATCATCATACAAAATAGAAAGAAAAAAGAGTGATAGGCCTAAACTGTTATAATTAGGCCCATTACTGTACTAAACTCACTCAAGTTCACTAAGGCCCGGTATTACCAAGTCCAGTTAGCCTTTATCTGACAGTTCAAATTTGTTATCACCATGGTTACCTATGCTATTTGTTTTCACCAACTCTCAGATAAGTACTAACTGGCCGTGGTAATACTGGGCCTAAGTTCACTAAAGTAAACTGTACTGAAGAACAAAAGAGATGAACTACTTCTCAAGCAATGTGTTGTTCTTTTATTAAATTATCACTAGTGGGAATGTATTTTTCTGTAACTAATGAAGACTAAATCAATCAAATCAAATCAATCAACCTGAATTACTGGCGGCGGAGCCTTGGGGTCAAGATTGATCAAGTGGTCAAGTCATAGAAAATGGTGGAAGATGTTGAAGTAGTGGGACATATTGGTGAGATTTCAAGGATATTTAGGGATAAATGGGATGATTTATTTATTAAGGGGATATATTTAATCGACATGAACAATTGATAATTTTTGGTGACCGATGTTTGAATTTTATTAAAATATGATTTGATTAGGAAACATACACATAATTATTGCTGTAGTTACACTTGCAACAATGAAGTATATGTTGTGGTAATATAAATTATTCAATATGATCATATATATATATATATATATATATATATATATATATATATATATATATATATATATATATATATATATATATATATATATATATATATATATATATATATATATATATTTATATATATATATACATATATATATAAATATATATATATATATATATATATATATATATATGAATATATATATATATATATATATATTCATATATATCATATATCATATATATATATATATATATATATATATATATATATATATATATATATATATATATATATATATATGATATATATGGATATATATATATATATATATATATATATATATATATATAATTATATATATATATTCATATATATATATATATATATATATATATATATATATATTTATATATATATATATATATATATATATATATATATATATATATATATATATATATATATATATATATGTATTTATAAATATATATATATCATATATATACATATATATATATATATATATATATATATATATATATATATATATATATATATAATATATATATATAAATATATATATATATATATATATATATATATATATATATATATATATATATATATATATATTCATATATATATATATATATATATATATATATATATATATATATATATATATATAATATATATGTATGTATATTAATATATATATATGATATATATATATTTATAAATACATATATATATATATATATATATATATATATATATATATATATATATATATATATATATATATGAGTACATGACTTTCTGTTGAAATGTACAGCACGTGATGTTGATATGATGGATATTATTATCACTAAAAAATACCACCTCGTCTGGGAATCGAACCCCGGACCTCTTGCTTGATACGCAACTGCTCTATAGCAAGCGTCTCCAGATGTTTTTGTTTGTTTGTCGTGACTGTAATAGTTGTTTGTGGATCTGTTTGTTGTTTGTTTTGAACCCGTTGAAAGATTTACAAGATGGAGATTATTTTGACCGGTGAAAAGAATGTCAATAATAACACGCAATAGGATCGTAGACCTTCACCCGAATAACTCGTCAAGTAATTGGAACAAATATCTTGTTCATTTCATTGTTCGAAATTGTTGAATCAATTAAACAGTACAAACAATTGTTGGAAGTTTGTTTTTGTGTTCTTTTAATAACATTGAAACTTCATACAGAATCTTTGTTTCCCAAATAAGGCAATTTGCGTCTTGAATAGGTTATGAAAATGTTATGAATCTTTATATAAATACTAGGAAAACGCCATATATGCGTCGTTAGACTAGCTCATACTAACGGTATGTCGACTTTTTAGCCCAACTTTTGGCTACATTCGCCAATTGGGTGACATTTAATTCAGAAATGGGTAAAAACTGCTTCGAGTGGTACCAATTTAGCACATTTTATGGTTTTTCTTCAAAATGGCTCACCCGATCAAACTGAAACTGCTCAGAAATGTGTATCAGAATGTGCCCCAACTTCACGCAAAATTTCATTTTTTGGGGAAAATAAAAATATTTCTATTTTTCCGCCGTGTTATTCTAATGGGAATTTTTTAAATTTCTAAAATTCATACAAAAAAACTTGACATCCGATAATGTCACAAAACTATACAAATCTGATTCAGATGAGGAAGCATAAAGAAAAAAAGTTTGAAGTTTATAACTGTAGCCGTTTGACCTGTGGAGAACCGACAAAAAAAAACATAAAAAAACATAAGATCGTACACCAATTTTTTTCAGTATGTCAAATTGAATCCTCGCTAAAGCTCGTCTAATGA
>OZ023335.1:27037949-27092949 GCA_964007535.1 Brachyptera risi | reverse complement strand
TGAGATTGTTACACAAAGGAAATCGGTACAACTTTGAGATTGTTACACAAAGGAAATCGGTACAACTTTAAGATTGGTACACAAAGGAAATCGGTACAACTTTGAGATTGGTACACAAAGGAAATCGGTACAACTTTGAGATCGGTACACAAAGGAAATCGGTACAACTTTGAGATTGGTACACAAAGGAAATCGGTACAACTTTGAGATTGGTACACGAAGGAAATCGGTACAACTTTGAGATTGGTACACGAAGGAAATCGGTACAACTTTGAGATTGGTACACAAAGGAAATCAGTACAACTTTGAGATTGTTACACAAAGGAAATCGGTACAACTTTGAGATTGGTACACAAAGGAAATCGGTACAACTTTGAGATCGGTAAACAAAGGAAATCGGTACAACTTTGAGATTGGTACACAAAGGAAATCGGTACAACTTTGAGATTGGTACACAAAGGAAATCGGTACAACTTTGAGATTGGTACACAAAGGAAATCGGTACAACTTTGAGATTGGTACACAAAGGAAATCGGTACACAAAGGAAATCGGTACATTTCAGTTTGATGATGTGTGTTTATAATGTTGGTAGTATCCAACTCTCGTGACGACAAGTGTAGACCACGGTAGCGTGATGCTAAACCTCCTGTTCTACTCGGGTACAGCCATCAATAAAACTTACTCATTATTTACTCGCTATCTTTTCAGCCAGACTTGTGATAAACATATAGACCGGCTCGGTCGGTAACAACAGCGTTATCGTTACCGGCAATCAGGTCATGTGGGGTCAACTTGGTCACACAGAGCTATCAAATGGCTGATTTATTATATAGTGGGTTTATCAGAGTGATATTGCCTGATATCATCACAGGGATGTTATTTTTTATTATTTTTAATACCGGTAAGAGTAGTTAATTTGTATGATTTTCATTCAATTTTTTATTATTATTTTGAAACCATCATTTATAATATTCATAAAATTCATAAAATTATGAAATTATAATATATGAATTATATATATGGAATATATATATACATATATATATATATATATATATATATATATATATATGTATATATATATATATATATATATATATATATATATATATATATATATATATATATATATATACACAATTTATAAAATTTGAAATAAACATTTTTTATACAGTGATTCAATACAGTAAAGTGGGGTGACTTTGCCCTTTTGTTGGAAAAATTTTCAAACCGCTACAAAATATGAGGAAGTTTTAACTTTATCGTAACAATTTTATTTGTATCTCAATAGATACTTATCAAAATCAAAATAAGTATCAAAATGGATACGATAAAATTAAAACTCTCTCATTTGTAGCAGTTTGAAACTTTTTCCAACAAAAGGGCAAAGTCACACCAGTGGGTCAAAGTCACCCCACTTTACGGTATCTCATTATTGTTAAACTTTGGAATAGTTCAACTTTAATTTGATTATTTGAAGAGTCATTTCAAAAGCTATATGATTTTTATTTACCGCGATGATATATTAAATACGTATCCAATTTTGAAAGTCATCATGACCCTTATCCTCCAGATTATGAGATTATGAGATGAGATTATTTAGGTGGAATTCTGGCAATCTCACTGAAAATGCTACAAAAATAACATGGCATAATAATCTCATTTCATAATCTCATAATCTCGAGAATTAGGGTCCAGCTCCTAATTCTGTTTTTTTATTTTATTTATTTTCATTTATTTTCATTTTCGTCCAAATGGATTACAATTTAAATTGTAACATTTTTTAGTTGATCATATGGACAGTCAAGGATGAAATAAAAGATAATGTCTCACACAACTAACAAACAAACAAGAAAATATACATGAATTGAAATAAATGGTAGATGCTAATTTTATTTATGTGAATATTATTTATATTATTTATTATTAATATTTTATTAAATTGTAAATAATATTAATAATTTTTTATTAATATTATTCATATTATTTATTTAAAAGATTAATCGTTAGTCAACTTTTTGAGAAGAACTATTTCTCAATACTATTATATAACACAAATCATCCTTGTATCTTGTTGATAGAGTTTATGTGTCTTGTATGTTCTACCGATTTGCTATCCTTTGATTTGTCAATGTCGTCGATACGTTGGTGTGCTTATTTTGGTGTGCTTGAAAAGTTAAGTTAGTTTTTCTTTCGTTAGTTCAACGTTCATGATTTCAGATGATTTTTCATGATTTCACATGATTGAATGTATAAATTTGCATTTGATATATATGATTATTACTTGTCAATTTCTATTAATTATGATACACAGTTCAATTTTCTTGTGGAATTCTTAAAATATCCGATGATGAATTTCAATTTAGTTAATAACCATCTCCTTCTCCAGTCTTGTTTTTAAAATTTACAAATCAAATGTACATGTTATTGTATTTAATTTCGTCATCATTTTATTTTTATTTCTAATTGATCAACCATTTTATATCATCATTCATACATTATGTATATATTGATATATATATATATATATATATATATATATATATATATATATATATATATATATATATATATATATATATATTTATATATTTATATATATATATATATATATATATATTTTTTTTTTATATTCATACTATATATTTATTCATTATTTATATTATTTATATTTTTATTTTATATTTTATTTCACATAAATTCAACGGTAAATAATAAACTTACCAAGGGTGACTTTCATTTAACCTGACTGTAGGGTCAGTTACTCCCACCTTACACACCTGCCCTAAACATGTAGCCACCCTTTCAGCACGCCATGTGAACCACACCGCGTTGCAGGACGTTGCAGGACGTTGCAGGACGTTGCAGGACCTTGAGGGGAGGGGGGGGGGGTCAGAGCAGACCACACCCTTCAGTGCCAGCAGTAACAGCTGACTGGGCTTATTATTAGCAGCATTTCCCAGAAAACGTTCAGATATTGATAACGTGTGTTGTCAGTTATTGAGTACAAATAAACTAGGCCGAGAGATAGAGAGAGAGAGAGAGAGAGAGAGAGAGAGAGAGAGAGAGAGAGAGAGAGAGAGTTGGAGAGAGAGAGAGTTGGAGAGAGAGAGAGAGAGAGAGGAAGAGAGAGAGAGAGAGAGAAGGGGGGAGGGAAGAAGAGATAGAGAGAGGGAGAGATGAGAGAGATGAGAGAGATAGTGAGAGAAAGAGTGAGAGAGAGATTTTTTGTTACATTTTCTACTTTATTAGTAAAACCTGATTATATCTGTACTGAATCTATAATCGAAAACACATCAAATTATTAACAAAGTGTGAATAGATAATAAGATCAGAATATTGATCAGAATTTAAATGTTACAGAATTTAATTTATGCAGCACAGAGTTTACTGTAGATCCACCATTCATCAGAGAGAGAGAGAGAGAGAGAGAGAGAGAGAGAGAGAGAGAGAGAGAGAGGCGTTATATGAAAAAAAATTTCAGCTGTGAATCTATGATACATCTATGACGAAACCTATCCACTCATCTATTTTTCATCTTTATTCTATTTTGAAGATCTATTTCCACTCGCTAAGTCTGCCATTGTGGCTTCTGACATGAGTTCTGGTGGGGGTGCCGTGAATTAATCTGGCCCTTCCACCAAATTCGAATATATATATTTTCGCTTTTACTTCGAAATATGCTACTTCCGGGATTACATATATTTGTGATTCAAAATATATCGTTCAGTGTGTAGTGCTATCCAAAAATATCCAAAGTAAAGACAAGGGAATCAATCTTGTGTAGGCCTATTATGATAGATTTACCAACATTAATATTCATGATTAATCATCTTATATATATGCAATGAAAAATGGATGTGGAAAAGTACCTCATATCCTCCCTAGTGGATGGTATATACTTACCAAAAATAACCCAGTATTCCTCTCTAAATAAAAATCAAAAATTCTCTCTAAAATTCTCTCTAAATAATAATTGATTTTTAAATAACAATAGGGCTTGAAATGATCTTTTTTGGATGCAATATGTGGTTTGATTACTTCATACGTCAGAAATCTCGACGGATCAACAAAAATCATTCATTCAAAATCATTCATCATGATTAATTCATCAAATTCATCCATCATTCAATTTTCACTCGCTTCTCTCTCTACGAGATGATCTCACTGGTGAGTAGAAATAAATTTCACATAATTTCCATGAAATTTTTCACGAAATGTTTCCATAAAATGGCACAAGAAGAGACGAAAATAGGCCTGTATATGATTAATATCAGACAATAACTTGAAAAAAAATGGAACATAATAATTGTTTCCCAATTAAGGCTAAGGATGAATTAGTAGGATCGTGTTCTTGCATTTTTCATTGCCAAACACTTCCTTGTAGTCTTTTCCATCGACTATATCAGTTGGATTACTTCAAATATTCACTACTAGGTGGTGGCACCCACTCAAGTCTGGCCCACAGATTGTGTGGTACGACTTTTTTCAAACTTGATAGACCATTTTCGAAAACAATGAGCCATCTAGCGGCGATCGTTTGAATTAGAACGGGATGTTATTACCCGAGTTCGAAAGTCCTATACTGCCAATGCTATTTAGCACGTTTGATTTATATTATTGTGCGTTACAGCGAACGTATTAAGTTATATTATTATTGTAATTTCAAAATGTATATGTTTACTATATACTGAGAGATTTACACACTATCAGAGTGAGTAAAATGAGAGATAATGCAAGTTATATATCTCAATGTTTTGCCTTTAACCCTGTGGATAAGCGGGCAGACTTCTTGAACAGTACTAAAACTCCCAGAATGCAATACCAGCGATCTCGGCTGCTAGGGGGCGTGACGCGCCTGCGCATTGAATCATGAAAATGGTATATTATTTCGGAACAGGCATTTGGTCACTTATCATGTTCTTGCATGTGGGATACTCTGTTATGCCAGCAGTTCGTGACAATTCGTAACAATTCGTAACACTTCGTGACAATTCGTGACAGTGTCCAATACATCCCCGGCACTCTCCTTATTTACTACCCTCTTCTACTAAACAGATATCACCCTAATAAAAATCAACTTATCCTTTACCACAATCCAAGCCCGTAAACAACAAGACTTCTTTATCGACTCAACTAACCAACTTGACTTCTACTACGAGGTGGCTAATCTGACTGATTTACTTGCGCTCGTGAGTGTGGGAGGGTCGAGACGGTCGACGGTTAGTGTTGATGGATAGGGGGGACGATCGTTCGTGAACACCAACACTTAAGGAGTTGAGTATATATCTATAGTAATGGCGTTCCACACGGCAAAGAACTTAGTGTCAGAGATGATCCTTATAATGATTAGAAGGTAAATGGGTTCTAGAATAGATGTCACATTATCTAAGTTGATGTGAGATGTGGAATATCGTAGTGACCTCTTTGGTGCCCCAATCGGTAGCTTAGTTAGCTAATGCACCGCTTTAGAAACTGAATTCACCGTTAGGCGTGAGTGTGAGTCCCGCATAGTGCATGGGTTTTTGTGAAGGTCAAATCGCCTATCATCACTTCATCGTTTCTTAATCATCTGCTCATTCGTGCCCCCGTGTAACATAGTTGTTGTTGTTGGTATAGACTTCTGTTGAGTGACGTCACTCATTGTTGAAATTGACAGACAACAATGTCCACCAGTTGGAATTGACCAATCAGAATGTTTGATAGTCCACCAGTTCGCTGTATTACTATGGTAACTATAGGCTTCTGTCAAGTGACGTCACTCATTGTTGAAAGAGACAGACAACAATGTCCACCAGTTGGAATTGACCAATCAGAATGTTTGATAGTCCACCAGTTCGCTGTATTGCTATGGTGACTATTGTTTGTCATTTGTTAATTATCTGAATAGGCTTCTGTCAAGTGACGTCACTCATTGTTGAAAGAGACAGACAACAATGTCCACCAGTTGGAATTGACCAATCAGAATGTTTGGTAGTCCACCAATTCGCTATATTGCTATTGTAACTATTGTTTGTCATTTGTTACTTGACAGAAGCCTATTACAACGTGGGAGTAGCTCTAACTGGCAGTTAAATGTTGTTATCACCATGGTTACACATGCTATTTGTTTTCACTAACTCTCAGATAAACACTAACATGGACTTGATGATACTGGGCCTAGATTGACTGCAATGTACTCTTAAACCAAGCGTTATTGCTACTTCCTCTTTGATATAGTTCCGCCACGGGAAAAAAATCGAAACTTCATTTTTTTTTCTTTTTTTTTCGATTTTTTTTTTTTTTTTTTTTTGGTCACAGTTTATTTTTTTGTGAAATTTCAGTTGAGAAAATAAACGATTTTCATAATTTTTCATATTTCGTGGCCGTCCCTCAACGACACCTATACGGCGTTTTCCTATCGGATAGAAGAGATAGAGTTTTGAAATCACAGATAGGACCAGTTAAGAAGGTTTGACCGACCGTCTCGGTGTGTCTAATAACACAAGACGAGCAGGGGTTTCGGGAGGTCATTTCCGGTGCATGGCGTGCTTTTTGATGATGTAAAGGTTATTTCTATTCGGGCACGTGATTGAAGCGTTGACCTTTGAGGGATGACCAAATCCGGTGGAAAATAACAACCCCTAATTGTGATGAATTTTTTGATGAATAGAAAAACAACCCCTAATTGTGATGAAACTTTTGATAAATAGAAAAACAACCCCTAATTGTGATGAAACTTTTGATAAATATAAAAATAACCCCTAATTATGATAGAATTTTTGATGAATATGAAAAAAAAATGTGATGAAGCTTCTGATGAATAGAAAAACAACCACAGTTGTAATTGTGATAATTATTTGTATTTATCGCATATTGCAATGTTGATATCTCACACCGTTCGAAAGTTATCACCAAAAAAACGATATTTTGTTAAATCAACTCCCGTGGACTCTTAAGATGCCCGGAAGCATGATGACCAACTGCAGAGGACAGAGAAAATAATTCCAAAGCCCTCTTTAGCCAATCCTGTCTGTCATCAACCAATCACTACATTTCAATATCTACTCAACCCCTTCAAGTATGTAACCAGTAGTACAGCTCTGTCGTGCGTGTTGCATGCACACTGTCATGACGTCATGTTCGTGTCGTGCAGGTTGCATGATTTACAGGGGCGTGACGTCATTGAACGTGTTAGCATTTAACAGCTTACGATTATAACTGTCATAAAGACTTTGATATCGTAAATCTGGTCTTTATAGAGTCAAATGGCTTTATTTCCTGAAGATTAGAATATGGGAAACAATATGGCGGTCTGCGAACTTTATTGTAAATTATACATTGTATTGTATTTTGTATGTTTATGAGGTCAGTGTTCGAATTGATTGCTCACAGTCTCCGCCCCCTTGACGTCACGAATCATACCGTCCAATCAACAGGGCTGTTAGAACTGTTGTGAAACTGAAAGAAATATTCAATCAGGGTATCTTTAAATTACCACAATTGATATAGATCCAACTGGCCTACTGGTGAAGCCACGCCTATTTCGAGTCGTCAATTGGGGTGGAATGCAGGGGGAACCACTTCCCCCCCCCCTCCTCCACCAAACGGGAATTGTTACCTACTTTTTCCCTGAAAATTACAATCGACTCTCTGAAAAAATAAACTATTTCTATGAATATGATACAAAATTACACGAAATATCATAAGCCTACTGTTAATTTGAATTCCTCTTCCATATTTAAAAAACCATATCCAACTCGAGGCCACCAAATGCCGAGGGGGGGAGCCCCCATATAGGCCTACGCCTAGCAAGCCCTAGCACGACTTGCCAGAGCTTGCGAGACATTGCTTCCACTTCGTGAAACGTTTTTGACAAGTGTCATGGCGGCAATTTGCCATCAATTTTGCGGGGATCGGGTTTGTTGCGATCGCTAGCAACTTGCGATCTTCTAGCCGTATTTTGCTAGACGTATGAATGCCTCCTGGACTGATGCGATCGTCACCCACATCTTCGAAAATGGTGACCGCAACAACCCAGCTAACTTTCTCAGCGAAGCTAAACTAAGCTAACTCAGTCAAGCTTCTATTTTTCATGGTTTTCCTCCGTAGTCTAGACTAATGCCGGAATGGTTCCTACAATAAGTCGGCCATTAACGCTTTCTTCCCATTATCACAAGGCACTCGTGGGACCTTGGTTCCATTGTTCATGAATAGCATCAAGACCCCATATTACCAATAGTAAAAATGTGTTAATTATGCTAATTTATTGATTAAGATACAAAAATACCATTGCTAACCAAGGGCAATAACAAGCTAATCCACTAAACGTCGCTTAACTAACAAATTTATTATTCGTAAAACAAGACCTAACCACAATCACCGTACCCACTTGGTGACGTCAAATATCAGAGCCACATTGAATTTCATAAGATTCTTCAATGTGAATTTTAATGACATAATATAATCAAGAAGACCGTTTTCGGACATTTCTTGTCCTAAATGTCAGAATGTGTCTGAAAATAGAATCGTGGTTAATGCTATAATATGTAAAATAATAAAATAATATGATGAAAAAAACTAACAACGGATCTTGTCGTCTCCAGAGCGTACTCCAGCAAGCGACGAGTTTCGCGAAAGAAGGCGACCTGCTCGCCTCGCTGCAAGAGCACCATGGGATGGCCGGCCAACAACAACAACAGCAGCAGTCGTGCCAGATCGGGCCGCAGCCGTCGCTCAAGAAGCAGGGCGTGTCGGGCGAGAGCTCGGAGGCGGGGCAGACGGCCGACGACATTCAGATACAGAGACACGAGAAGGACTTCAGGTGGGATATCCGGTTTGATAACGCGTTCGATGGCGAATTCGATAACAACTTCGATAACGACTTTGATGACGACTTTGATAGTGACTTCGATAGCGAGTTTGATATTGAATTCAATATCGACATTGATACCAGGTTTGATAACAAGTTCGATGTTGAGTATGATAGCGAATTTGATAGTGAGTTCGATAGCGAGGTATATACAGTGTTGGGGAGTGAACTTGCAAAATGAACGCGTTCACGGGAACGCGTTCATTTTTTGATGAACTTTTATATGAACGCGTTCGTTTTTCACATAATGAACGTGAACTTGGTAAAAGTTCCTTTTCGGTCACGAACTTTTTCAAAAGTTCGAAAGTTCGCCGGTGAGACGTTTTTTTCAAACGAGTAGTACATTTTTCCATGACGTTTGTACTTGAGTGAGAGAGATGGAGATAGATGCGGTTTTCTGACCAGTAAGCCCTACCAATATTAGCTATATAATACTGTCGGTGGTCCAAATTGACGTTAAAAGCAAAAAAAAAAACGCGAAATGAACTTTCACGTGAACTTATGTACTTTTCACACGAACTTGAACTTTTCAGAATAAAATATAGAAAATGAACTTGAACTTTTGAAAAGTTCATTCTCACAGTAATGAACTGAACTTTTGTAAAGTTCTTTTCAAAAAGGAACTTCCCCAACACTGGGTATATATCAAGTTTGATTACAAAACTATGGATGATATTATTCTGAAAAACTGTGAAATTCGATGTTGAGTTGGAATTTCTGGTATTTGATGAATTCCATACCCGGAATTGTGCTTGATATTGCTTGGATACATGTAAAATTTGATATTGAAATGTAATTTTTGTTATTTGATAAGTTTGATAGCAGAACACTGATTAATATTGCTTGGGTAAGTTTAAAATAATTTGAAGAGAAATAAACTGAGTAGCAAAACATTCTTAGAATTATTAAAATGGAATTCTCGTGGTTTCTCAATCACTGCTGTCAGAGTTCTGAGAGATTCTGTTCTCATTTTGTTGATGTTGAAATCATATAGGTCTATCGTTGATAGTTTTCGAAAAATTAGTTTCAATTTTGAATTGAAAAAATAGAATCCATTGATTCATAATTGGTCATTATCATATATAATTATGAAAACATTTCACATACATTACCTATTGACCCAGAATGATATGAAATTACGATATGATTATGATTACGATTATGATATGTGCTTACGTGCTGTGATAAATGGAAAGTGATGTTTCATCGATTTGACGTTTTGTTTCTGTCTCAGATCAAAACAGCTGATCAAGGACGCAATCATGGACAACGACTTCCTGAAGAACCTCGACTCGAGTCAGGTCCGAGAGCTGGTCGACTCGATGTTTCCGACCGAGTACAAGAAAGGCAGCTACGTCATCAACGAGGGCGAGGCCGGTTCGCACCTCTACGTCGCTGCTGAGGGGGAGTTTGAGGTAAGCTGGGGGGATGGTCTACGATGTGATGGTGTAGGCTTGGGGGTTTGCCTTTCCTCGAGGTAAGCTGGGAGGTGCTCTGGGACGTGATGGTGTAGGCTTGGGGGTTCAGCTTTCTTCGAGGTAAGCAGGGGGTGGTCAAGGATGTGATGGTGTAGGCTTGGGGATCTGGCTTTTTTCGAGGTAAGTTGGGGGGGTCGTTTAGGATGTGATCAGTGTGTAGGCGGGGGGGGGGGGGGGAAGTGTCTGTCAAGGTAAGCTGTGGGGTTATAGATGAGTTGAGGTAAGCTGTGAGCTTTCCAGAAAGTTTCGAGTTAAGTTGGGGTTTGAGGATGTATTGAGGTAGGGTGGAGGTGTTCCAAAGTGTGTCGAAGTAAACTGGGCGGGGGGGGGGGGGGATTACATTGAAGTTGAGTGGTGTTGTTTTGATTTGTCAAAGTCAGCTGTAGGACGTAAGTTCTAGTCTGAACTGGTTCAAATCAAAATATACATTCACATAAAAATGAAAATAGCTGATAAAATAGAGAACGATTCTCATGAAAATTGCTGACAATGATTCATTTTTCATTTATAATCATCATAATTCCACAGCAGTATATGATCATAGGCTATGCAATACTTATTGTACAGTGATAATCACACCGAGTTGATAATCAATGCATTCCGATGAGTATCGTAATATACCGTAACGTAATATAACGGTACCTTGGCGTCTCAATTAGAAAAAAAATATTGAAATTTCAGTACCAAAAGTAAAAAACTATTGAACTTTATTCAGATTGAATTCACACAGTGGAAAAATCATTCTCAATTCATTGAACCTATTCTAAATGATCTATAGAAATAAGAAAAAATATGTAACATTCTTGATATAAATTATCAATGGAAATTGGTCAAGCGTAAACAGTATTTACAATTTTTTCATTCTAATGGTCGATAAATATATAACCCTCTCTTTCTCTCTCTCTCTGTCAGGTGATCAAAGAGAACAAGGTCTTGGGCCGCATGGGTCCCGGAAAGGCGTTTGGCGAGCTAGCCATCCTGTACAACTGCACCCGGACCGCGTCTATCCGGGTTGTCAAGGACTCGAAGGTGTGGGTCCTGGACCGCCGTGTGTTCCAGCAGATCATGATGAGGACCGGACTCCAGCGGCTGGAAGACAACGTCAACTTCCTACGCAGCGTGCCGTTGTTACATAACCTCAACAACGACGTGCTCGCCAAGATTGCCGACGTGCTGGAAGTGGTGAGTCATTGGCGGGGTGCGCTGAGCGACTGATAAAATGTACGATACAGTGAAACCTCTACGCATCATTTCTGGATACGAGAATTTTTCTGCAAATTCGTTTTGGAACTGTAAATGATCTCTGGGGGACTCCTGTCTGGGATTTCTCCTGCAGAAGTCTTGAAGCAAAATTCTGGAGAGGCATCCTGAAGGTGACTGCCCAATTATCTAGTGCCAGTTTATGAAGACCAGGAAGGTAACCTATGAGGCAGTTGTCAGTTGACAGTCAACATGTAATCCTTATATTTCATCGGAACCATGAGACATTTCTATCAACATACATGTATTCTACTAATCAGTACAAGTAAATATCTAGTTATATGAATTATACGTTGCTACCTTCAGTATCAGTGACAACCCAACCTCGCACTTTATCACCGACTCCCACAGACCAATGGGAGCGCTAAGATTTGTGACCAGTGTCACCATTTAATGTAATAGCAGAATGCACAGGCGGCTGGCAATTTTTTAACTGCTTCCACCTGCCGCAAGCTTTTTTCAACAAGCTTTTGTCAGTGACGATTTGAGCATGATGTAGTTAAACCAGTATACTTTGTCATAATATAAGGAAAGTGTTTCAACTCGCGTCTGCAAAGTGAAATATTTCTGGGGTCAGAATCTGAGTCCAGGGTCCCGATTGTCTGTAGCGCAATTATCGCTTTTATATGGAACTACAATGCTACACAATGTCACTGGTACTGTAGCCACTCTTATCTACATCTAGTTCCCAAAGGAATCCGCTGAATCGCGAAAGGCAATCGGGGCCTTTGGGCTCTGAACTGACTGCAAGAAACCACAAATAACGTCCATGTTATCAGTATGGGAGTTGGAGCGCCTTCTTCATATTATGAAAAGTATGTTGGGATCACTATATCGTGATTTGAGCATAACCTCTCTTTCCCTCCCTCCCTCTCTCTCTTATCTCTCTCTCTCTCTCCCTCTCTCCCTCTCTCTCTCTCTCTTTCTCTCTCTCTCTCTCTCTCTCTCTCTCTCTCTTTCTCTCTCTCTCACACGTCTCGTATGGTCTCAGGAGTTCTACCCGGCCGGTGCGTACATCATCCGCCAGGGGGCAAACGGCGACACGTTCTTCATCATCAGCGGCGGCAGCGTCAAGGTCACGCAGAGGTTGCCGGGCCGACGAGACGAGGAGGACATCCGGACTCTGGAGCGAGGGGACTACTTCGGGGAACAGGTACAAACACGACGCATTACGCTCATTCGGTGAGATTTTTTTTTTTCAGGAAACCAGACTTAAGAATACTTACTTGAGTGGAAAGCTCACTGAAAATAGAGTGCTGAACATAGGGGAGCACCAGTGGAGAATACGTGGGGAGGAGGGGGATAGAGGCAATCATCCCCCTCTTGAATATGAACTGGATCCGCCTTTGGGGAGTACAGGAGTAGGATCAAAGAATAAAACGTGATATTGTAATGAACGTAAACGAGAAAATAGTCTTATCGAAGAGATTCTACTGTATCATCATACCATTAGTTCTGATTCATTCGAACCTCGTTCTTCCAAAAACAATTGAATATTACACAAAAGCGACCACGAATCAAACATTGGATATAAATACATTAAATTGAATCTTTCTCAGACTCTACTGCATAAAGACTTCAGAATGGCCAGTATCACAGTGCTGGCATTGGGCGTGGAAAGCCTAACGCTGGAGTATTCTAATGTCGGTTCATGAATGGATGTTTCCAGGCTCTGTTGAACGATGACTGCAGGACGGCCAGCATCGCAGCGCTGGCGCCGGAGCTAGAGTGCCTGATGCTCGAGTATTCTAATGTTGGTTCATGAATGGATGTTTCCAGGCTCTGTTGAACGAAGACTGCAGGACGGCCAGCATCATAGCGCTGGCGCCGGAGCTAGAGTGCCTGATGCTCGAGTATTCTAATGCCAGTTCATGAATGGATGTTTCCAGGCTCTGTTGAACGAAGACTGAAGGACGGCCACCATCATAGCGCTAGGTGTGAAATGCCTAATGCTGGAGTATTCTATTGTTGGTTTATGAATTCAGGTTTCCAGGCTCTGTTGAATGAAGACTGTGGGACAGCCAACATTATAGCGCTGGCGCCGGGTGTGGAATGCCTAACGCTGGAATATTCTAATGTTGGTCATGAATTTCCAGGCTCTGTTGAATGAAGACTGCAGGACGGCCAGCATCATAGCGCTGGCGCCGGGCGTGGAATGCCTAACGCTGGACCGCGAGTCGTTCATCCAGCTGATAGGAGACCTGAGCGAACTGCACGAGAAGGATTACGGCGACGAGAGCCGAGGATTGTCGCGACCGTCTAGCTCGTTCAGCATCAACGAGGCCAACGAAGGTGACATTTATATTATTGAAAAGTAGGACTTTTTTTTTTTTTTTTAAAGAAAATATCAGTTTCTTGGTGATCACTCTCAAACGGATAATGAAATTCTGAAAATATCTGGAAAATATTTTTAAAAAATCTTAATTCTAAATGTTCCAATTTCCAAGTGTTGGATATTCCAAATGTTTCCTCGGAGAATATCAACTTGTGATGGATGATAAGATAAGAGTTGCTGGAATTACTTACCCATGGAAAGTGTACCAAACTGAAATTCTTTACCTGTTTTTTTTCATATTTATTCTTTATTTAGTCTTTATTAGCAACAGAAAAATACATCTCCACTAGTGCTAATTTAATAAATACACTCATTTATATTTACAAATGACTAACCGATTAACGTAATCTTGAAGAAGTTGATATGTTTTTTTTTACTTTTTTACATTATGAACAATTCACAGATAAAATTATGATGATTAAGAGAAAATTGGTTAGATTTTAGTATGATATTCAATTAATACTAGCTACCCTCCATAACGCAGGCAACTACGGCACCACTTTAGAACTGAATTCAACGCTGAACATATGAGTTTTGTTCTAGTCTTGCAAAAGACATTTATTTTTTGAGAACGTCTTTTCATTTATCATCACTTCATTGTTTCATTATCACCTACTCATTGGTATCCCCAAAAACCTACCTGTTGGTGGGGTCATTGAGCAAAAAATTGTCGTTTAATGAATATTTTAATACTGTACTTTCAACAGTCTTCAAACTTTAAAGATTCTATTATTTTTTCTCATACCCGCTACACCAAAATGATGCCAAAAGGTATCGAATTATAGGTTTGTACTACCACAAAATAATAACCTCTGTTTCGAGTAGTTATTTCAGTTGTTACACCATTCACGTATTGTAGATAAAATCATCTCAGATTTTCTTTCGTATCATAGAATTCGGTTCTCCGTACTTTTCCCTCATTTTGATTCAGTTTCGTAGATTTTTTGTACATTTTCCCTTTTTATGATTTCCGTTCCAAGACCATTTTATCTCATCTTTCACAACACGAGTTTTCGTTGGTATTTTGAACTAGTTTAGTTTGTTTGGTTGTATTTAGACGTTCGATATTACTTAGTAGGCTACTTGAAAAAGTGAACTGTGTTCTGTTTGTTCGTGTTGAGGAAGAAAACAGATATTCATGCATTATGGAGATATCTAGTGATGCTTCTATTCATATCTCTTTTCCCGTCGGTAGTTCATTGACGAACGTAATGCTTACGTTCAGAGATGTGAGATCTTGGCATGAAATAAACTATCGAATCTAAATATTCAACAAGCATAAATATATTGGGTTTTTTTCATATTCCATCGTATTCCAATCCATTGGATATATTTTCTATTCACTATAAATGTCTATTTGGAAGCATTTATCTACATTTAGCTTCTTTGTGAAAATATGTACGGTTTCAAAGACAATGAGCTGTATTGTATTAAAAATTGTTTTCGAAAAGTGTGTTCAAATATGAAATCAACTGGAGAAATCAATGGTCAAGTCGAAAACAATCGCCATTACTTTCTTTGAATTACTATCAACAGTCGAGTTGTTTTCGGACAGTCTTCTGCCTTGGACTAAAACGTCCGAAAGAATGTGTAATTGCCGTTGATAATTCCGTAGTTGTTGAACTAGAGTTTGCAGCTCGTTTCTATCAGTAGTTTGCTACAAAATGCTACATTTCACATGAATATAGACTACCAAAACTACCAATAGACTACCAATAGACTACCAAATCTACCAATAGACTACCAATAGACTACTAATACTGGATGTGAATGTTATATTCCTGCAACTCTACCTATGCTTACTATTGTTGTCATAAAAACTTGTATCTACGAGAGATGAAGTTTTTGATTGACCCTCTCTTCTATCCCACGTCACTAGCGCGCGGGCGGTTCAAACATTCATCTGTCGTAAATACAACCACATAAGATTCAAATCATCATTAAATGAACCTGCAAAACAGTAAAATCACAAAATTTCTAAATATGATACAGCCAACCTGTTGATTCTGGTATCATACTCTTCCAAATTAATTGTATACAATTTCAAATAGGTCTACTTAAAAAAATAAGCATGTAGGCAAATATATTATTAACTGGAACAATATATGAAACAAGTGGCCATAAAAGATGGTCCCGATCTTGGCGGTCGCGCGTGCAACTATTAGAGAATGTGACGTCATGAAACCAGCGCGCAACTGATACGTGCGAACGTTTCAAAATAGCATTAAATTGTTTTTCGTTATTTTAATCGATTTTCTCAGCATTCTGAAAATTATAATATTGATATTTTCATATTTTCAAAGGTTTATTATAACCTAACTGACTCGCCATTGTTGCGCGCAGTCGATTTAGTAGTCTACTACTTCTTGAGATCCGTCGTAAACGCTTGGCCGCTAGATGGTGCGTAAGAGCTTCATATATTCTCACAGTTGATAATATATTTGATGTAGGCTCACTATTTTTCTCTTTTTCTCTTCTTCTTCCACCATGTAGGCCTATGCCCACTTTTCTAATAATGTTCCTGTTGTGTCCGCGATATGCCGCCAGAGGGCAGCATAGATCAGCTCCATCTGAGCTGGTAACTAGCATTAGATCGTCACTTGTGTATCAGACTTGGATCAGTAAAGTCATGTAATAACTTCATGCACTCTATTATATTAACCTGCTCGTGTTCCCTTGTCCATCCTAATCGGGTATTCAACAATATTGGCGACGAGGAAAAGAACGAAAAACGAAGATGAATATTGTTGAATACCCGATTAGGATGGACAAGGGAACACGAGCAGGTTAATATAATAGAGTGCATGAAGTTATTACATGACTTTACTGATCCAAGTCTGATACACAACTACACAAGTGACGATCTAATGCTAGTTACCAGCTCAGATGGAGCTGATCTATGCTGCCCCCTGGCGGCATATCGCGGACACAACAGGAACATCATGTTGAAAGTAGACCTACAGATCAATATAAATATTGAAGATGAATAATTCAAGTTTTTTTGTCAATTCAATTATTGTATGAATAAATGATAATTTATATTCAATTTATACTTAATTTATGTAATAAATAATTATAGGGCCTATATATAACTGTTTTATTGGATAGAAAGTTGCTTCACTCCAATTTCAAAATGATTCTACCCCATTCATCGCCATTAATAGCGCACAATATGATTATCAATAGCAATTTATCATATCTCAAATATTCCACAATGATTCACAAAAGTTCTACCCCATATTCCCGTCTGTTTCCCGCAGAGTTTGACTTCATCCGGTTGGACGACCTGGACGTGCTGGCGACGCTGGGAGTCGGTGGTTTCGGCCGCGTCGAGTTGGTACAGTACGTGTACGACAAGAGCCAGACGTTTGCGCTCAAGTGCCTAAAGAAGCAGCACATCGTGGACACGCAGCAGCAAGAGCATGTGTTCAGCGAGAAGGGGATCATGATGGGGTGCAGGAGTCCGTTCATTTGCAGGTGAGGACCGACGTAAGCGGATATTGAATCAGTAGAGATGTGTAAAAGTAGCAATTGCTAACCGGCACATGTAGCTGAGTGGTTAGCTCACTTGCTTCGTGTGATCCGGGAGGTGATGGGACATATCGGACCCGGTTCGATCCCCGCCACCGTCCATCTTTACAGGGGTTTTTCGTGGTTTCCCTCTGTAGTCTAGGCTAATGCCAAGATGGTTCCCACAATAGGCCACGACCGCTTTCTTCCCATTATCCTTCCCACTACCCATAAAAACCTTCATCTCATCATCCCATCATCTCATTAATCATTCATCCGACGCCAATAGATCTTAGTTATCATTACAGTGCATCGTTAAAACCCAATATATATATATATATATATATATATATATATAGCAATTGCTATAAAAGCGATGAAATTTAAAAGTGCCTTTTTACATTTATTCCCCAATATTTTACCATGTTTCAATACGTTTGTTATTGTTCTATCATGTTTTTGAAAAGGCGACAAAGCGCTACAAACGTCTGAATCTGCTACGTTTCAATGTATTGGCGATATAGACGCTACATTCGGAATAGAAGCATAATAGATGCTATTTTTACAAAAAATATGTCAATTGAAGTGTAAACGGATGAAGTTAGTCGGGGAATTTTGAAAAAGTGTAGTTGGAAATGCAGGCGGCAAATGAGGCGTAGGTTCAACTCGCTTGTGGAGACTATTTTTCTGAAAAATATCAATTGGGGTGTTTCTCTTATAATGTTCAAAACATCTACCTGACGAAATAACATCACTGAGAGATTAAAATGAATTCAAGTATGTTTTGAGGAAACGACTTCTTGACTATGCATTTTATTATGTGAAAGAGTTTTTTACGAAAACTTTCAATTGAACCACTTCATGTTTTATCTATGACTATCGATAACGTAACGGGATAAGCAACACGGCATAAGTCCTATCCTTTTAACATTAGGCCGTTTTCACCATGATGGAATCAGCGCGCTTTCGTGTACATTTGTGAGATTCGCAATTTCAAATCAAATCGTACGTATAAGGCTCGTATTTCAATATATAGTACATAGTTGTACAATTGCATTGATTTTAATCTTTGATGGAGTAATTATCCAGTTATCAAATGGTAAATATAGCAGTAGGGCTCTTGACTAGGGGACTAAATGCTTTTACAGCCGTATTTTAAATTTAGATTGGCTAATTCAAATGAGATTTATCCCAATATTGTTTAATGCGGTTGGAAAGAGCTGGATTCACAGATTGCATTACATCTATCACTTGTATAGATCAACACACAATAATATCAGCAAATCATCATACCATTTGTAAGGCGGCATCCCTTTGATATACGCATGGTGCGAAAGGAAACCGCCATGTTGCTTATCCCGTTACGTTATTGATAGTCGTAGGTTTTATGTACTTGACGAGTCCGATATCCTATGAAAATGTATTTTTATGTACCGAGATGTAATGGACGAATGAACTACAATTACAATTACAATAAGGCAGTAACCGAAATGACTAAAATGAAGGAGGCGCCTGAAGAGCGTATACCGAAATGAAGTCGATGAACCCTAACCACATCTTACAACCGTCCATTCATAAGTACCCCGAAGCCCATGTCTTACGACCGAGTCGACTTTATTCCGGTATACGCACTTCAGCGTCCTCAAATAACGGCAACACTCCACGTTACTTGAGGTGGTTCAAACTATCCTATTTCTCAACCATCGCCTCAACCATTTGAAAGCCGAGCTACAAAATGGCTATCCTACCTCCCAGGCCGGGTTTATCCCCTGATATATCACACAGATACTTGTGATTAGATGGCCTTTCATAACATTTGCAACAGAAACGGATAGTTTTATTGTGTTGACGTGTTGTCGTACTTGATGTGTGAAACAAGAAATTTGCCGATATCTCTTTTATTCACCGTTCAGAGGCTTGTCAATTTGACACATTCAGCCTAGAACGATGTTTTGGAATAACAGCTGACTGTATTGTATCATTTTCAGATACATAAGCATATTCTATCGGCAAAAAAAAATTAAACTCATTTCCCGATCTATCTCGCAGATGTCGGTACAAGTCCCATGTCAATATAATGTCATTTTGTCAAGATATAAAATGAATTGTTTTGGGATGTGTCGGGACGTGTATATGCGCCAGCGGCCGTCAAGTGGTTGGTTGATGATCCATATTGATATACCACCAGCAATACACAACATTTAAAATTCATATGTATTATAATGTATTGTGTATCAAATAAATAATAATAATAATAATAATAATAATAATAATAATGATTCTGTATCAAGCTTCGATGTTATTTTTAAAAAAAATTACGTTCCTTGTTGCGTCAGGTTATATCGGACTTTCAAAGACACAAAGTACGTGTACATGCTGCTGGAAGCGTGCCTCGGAGGCGAGGTGTGGACGATACTACGAGACCGAGGTCATTTCGAGGACACGACGACTCGTTTCGTCACCGCTTGCGTCGTAGAGGCGTTTGAATATCTCCACGCGCGCGGAATCATCTACCGAGACTTGAAACCCGAGAATCTGTTACTCGACAGTCAAGGTTACGTGAAGCTGGTGAGAAAAGTTGTTGTGAAATTTACAACGTTTTATTATCATTTACATTTTGAGAAATGCCCTGGCGGAAAGTTTTTCCCCGCAGCGTTCTAGATCTCTGATAAGCTCAATGTTGAATGTTTTGACTAGGAAAACGCTATATACGCGTTGTTGGACGAGCGGAAAGTAATAGTATGTCGACTTCTTTGCCAAACTTTTGCCTAAATTCGCCAATTGGGTGACATTCAAGTTATAAATGGGTAAAAACTGCTTCGAGTAGTACCAATTTAGCACATTTCATATTTTTTCTTCAAAATGGCTGACCCGATCAAGCTGAGAATATCCAAAAATGTGTATCAAGATGTAATTCAACTTCACACAAAATTTTATTTTTTTGGAAAATAGAAATATTTTTATTTTTTTCCCGCCGTGTTATTCTAATGGGTATTTTTGAAATTTCTAAAATTCATAAAAATAAAAGTTATCACCCGATAATTCCACAAAACTATACAGACCTAAGTTAGATAAGGAACCATAATGAAAAAAAGTTTGGAGTTGATAGCTGTAGCCGTTTGGCCTGTGGAGAACCGACAAAAAAGCATTGAAAAAAAAACAAAAAAACATGAGAACGAACACCAATTTTTTTCCGTATGTCAAATTGAATCCTCGCTAAAGCTCGTCTAATAACTAAAATTCTGTCATTTCCGAATGGTTATCGGGTCCAGTGAATTTTGAATTAAGGTGGTACATGCACTGTACTTATCGAATAGAGAAATTCTTCTTGACTATTCTTCTCTTTCCTTAAACTAAAGTGTAATTCAATGAAAAGTTACCAACTCCAGAATAATTTCATGCCCTTTAATGAATATGATATTCTAATTTTGTGAATTCGATCACAAAATTGATCGATTTTGTGAATTCAATCATTTTGAGATGATACGTCAATGGATACCAAGAATGTAATGAAATTCATCAACGTATTATCTTAAAACTAGTTGAATTCACAAAAATAGGATGTCATATTATTGAAAAGTATGGAATTATCTTGGACACGGTGAACTGTTCTATACAATAACACTGGTTCGTGAGAAAAAAAAGTCAAGATGAATTTCTCTATTAAATCAGCACCATGGATTCACGCCTCAAGAGGGCGAAGGCGCACGTATTTCACGCTGCAAACTCTCACGGCCGTAATTTTTTATATATGAATATGATTGTTTTTGCATTCTGTTAATAATTGAAAAACGGAGGTTACCGCATTTGCAGAATTTCGAACAAAAAATTTATAATTTTTTCAAATTCTTCAAAAAGAGAATGGAAAAATTTTGTGTTTTTAAAAACCCAGATACATATTTTGTTGAATATTATTTGATTTGTGTTGAAGTTCATTAGTTTCAAATAATGAAAATGGGGTGGTAAGGTTGCCCTTGTGGTGCCCCATCCAAACGAACCTACATTTCATCCTTAGCCTTAATTGGGAAACAATCATTTTGTATCAAGTTTCGATGTTATTAAAAAAAATATATATATATTTTTGACTACCGAAAAAAAATATGAAATGTGAAATATATCGAAAAGTGTGAGCTAGGGAATTAACGGCGTTCATGTGAATATGAGTTTGGCGGGCTACTCTACGGGTTGCGCCTAGCACACGATGCATGTTAAACTCGAGTCTGAAGCGAGCAAACAACGAGCCCGTGTAGAGCGCCTGCGGCCTCTTAAAGAGAGTTCACTGTACCGAACTCAGCGCGCAATTGACCGCGGAACGATTGATTCCATCTCAACCGACTCACAACAATCATCCTGATCCGCAGGTTGACTTTGGTTTCTCGAAACGTCTCGGCTACAGCTCCAAGACGTGGACGTTCTGCGGAACCCCGGAGTACGTTGCTCCGGAGATAATCCTCAACAAAGGTCACGACCGGGCAGTCGACTACTGGTCGCTCGGGGTGTTGATGCACGAACTACTGACCGGCACGCCTCCTTTCACCGCCACCGACCCCATGAAGACTTACAACGTTATATTGAAAGGTGAAGATGGAAACTGAGCTTGGGTTAACAAATTACGTAACAGGTGTTTCTCATCATTTCGAATTTTTCCCTCATTGTTTATTATATTTATTATTCACTTTCACTGTTTAACTCCACCTTGTTCATCTTCTAAAATATTTAATTTAATTTGTAATTAATTTGACCTGGTTATGCATACCGGTACTTCTGTTTCAATCATCTCATTACACAATATTTTTTCCTTTATTTTTCTATATTCAATCCACAGTCAAGCTCTTTACGGCTTTGTGGACATCACATGACTGTTGACTTATTTATATGTACCGGTATGTTCTATATTCTTTTGTTCGATGAAAAAAAAAAAAAAAAAAAAGTACACGTTAAAATTACCTGAGTGAAGCTAGGTTCTCATGAAGATTTTTTCACGTCCTGTCCGTCAAAACTCCGGCCGACGGTAACTTTCAACCAAACACGCGCAAGAGAATTCATCGGGAGGAGGGAACGATTTTTTCCCATTCAAGTAGAGTCAACTCCAACTTTTGATGTTCGGCACGGCACGAGACATGACGATTTGCGGTAGTCGAGTTGAGTACCAACAATCGAATGTACGCCATCGATGCATTCTTGTTTCATTTTGATATTACGACTATCAATATTTATTGATATCGATATTGATATTTCGGAAACTGAAATACTTTTATCTGCAGCGGAAAATTATGGTCACATTTAGCGCAGTCCTGGTGTTGAAGTTTTTGATTGTGAATAATCAAAATGGGGTGGTAAGATCGCCCTTGTGGTGCCCTGTCCAAACGATCCTATCTTTCATCCATTGCTCTAATTGGGGAACAATGATTTTGTATCAAGTTTCGTTGTTATTTTTTAAAAAAATGAAAAAATATTACGACTAGGCCTACGTATAATTGCACCCAAAATCACAGCTGTTTCATATTCTGATGTTATACACACTCATTCATTTTTAATGATGAGTTTCACTCTCAAAATGTTTGTCAAAGATATTAGAGAATAAATCTGCCTACAATAGTGTCATCTTCGACCTTTTGATTTCAATGGTTGTCTTCAGAAAGTTCTAATTTTTGCCGATGGAACGCATCACCTTACGTGACGGGAAAATCTATTTCACACCAACAACACCTTCTGATGTTTTAACGGACATCACATGAACTTAGCTCAATACTGAGGTAATTTTGAAAGGTAAAAAAAAACGTAAAAAGATCACTCCTTCCTCTTTCCTAAGTAGAATCTTCTAGACTCAACAAGACTATCTAAGGACTAGGCACTTAGATACCGGTAGTAGAAACTCATTTAACAATTGCAGCAAGTAATTCTATTGCTTATGTACAGAAGTTACGTTACTGGGTTGTCTCTGTGATGTGGTAATCGGTAAAATGTTTTGCCCCCAGGTATCGACATGATAGACTTCCCGCGACACATCACGAGGAACGCTCAGAGTCTAATCAAGCGACTGTGTCGCGACGCTCCGTCCGAACGGCTGGGATATCAGCGCGGCGGGATACAGGACATCAAGAAACACAAGTGAGAGAGAGAGAGGGAGGGGGAGAGGGAGGGAGAGAGAGAGAGAGGGGGAGAGAGAGAGGGAGAGAGAGAGAGAGAGAGAGAGAGAGAGAGAGAGAGAGAGGGGGGGGAGGGGGGAAGAGAGAGAGAGGAGAGAGAGGGGGAGAGAGGGAGAGAGAGAGAGAGAGAGAGAGAGAGAGAGAGAGAGAGAGGGAGAGAGAGAGAGAGAGAGAGAGAGAGAGGGAGAGAGAGAGAGAGAGAGAGAGAGAGGGAGAGAGAGAGAGAGAGAGAGAGAGAGAGAGAGAGAGGAGGGAGGGAGGGAGAGAGAGAGACAGAGACAGAGACAGAGACAGAGACAGAGAGAGAGAGGAGGGGGAGATAAAGAGAGAGAGGAGGGGGAGATAAAGAGAGAGAGGAGGGGGAGATAAAGAGAGAGAGAGAGAGAGAGAGAGAGAGGGAGGGAGAGAGAGGGAGGGGGAGAGGAGAGAGAGAGAGAGAGAGAGAGAGAGAGAGAGAGGGAGGGAGGGAGAGAGAGAGAGAGAAGAGAGAGAGAGAGAGGAGGGGAAGATAAAGAGAGAGAGAGGAGGGGAAGATAAAGAGAGAGAGAGGAGGGGGGAGGAATCTCACGGACTTGCGGTAAACACTGTCGGAAATGTCTAGACGAGACCTATCCGTCAATGTTTACCGCGAGTCTGTGCGACGACTCTTCTGGCTGAACAAGTGTGGAGGGAAAGTGAGAGAGAGATAAAAAGATATTGCAAGAGTGTAATAGAATATTTCTACATCAATCAAAGCTATTGAGAAATCCATCAGGAACTTGACCAATGGGTTTAACAAACCAAATTAAAAAATAATTAAAATGAGTGATAAATAAAACAGGAAGGCAGTGATATAATTGTTTCAAAGTCAAGGTGTATATAGAACTACCCACTATATTTCATATAAATATGCCTATACTGCTCATCCAACATGTTGCGTTTTCCTAGTACATACAGACACTAACTACAGGATGGGAATACAAATTCCCGACTAATTCTAACGAGTGAATTGTTTCCCTAACTGTCCGCTGACAAGTGTCGTTTCTGTTTTGTGTCTCAGGTGGTTCCAGGGTTTCGACTGGGACGGTTTGAAACAGAGAACACTTGCCGTGCCCATCGTGCAACAGGTAACAAAATGACTATTTACAAAGAGCTCTGTCAGTAGTTCACGATCATATAGAATGTATAATAATTGTTTATTCAAAATTATGGTTTGGAATGACAGCTGACTGTATTTTATCATTTTCCAATACATCAGCTTATTCTATCAGCAAAAAAAAAAACTCAGTCTATCTATCACCCAAATGTCAGTACAAGTCCGATGTCAATATGACGTCATTTTGTCAAGATATCAAATGAGTCGTTTTGGAATGTGTCAGGATGCGTATTTGCGCCAGCGGCCATCAAGTGGTTAAGACGCCGCAGGTGCTCGTATTTCACACCGCAAACTCTCACGGCCGTAATTTTAGAGATATCAATATTATTGTGTTTGCATTCTGTTGATAATTGAAAAACGAAGGTTACCACATTCACAGAATTTTGAAAAAAAAAAATTGTAATTTTTCAAATTCTTCAAATGGAAAATGAAAAAAAATCGTGTTTGCAAAAACCTAGATACATATTTTTGAATACCGGAGGAAAATATAAGATGTGAAATATATCAAAAGTGTGACCCAGGGAATTAACGGCGTTTATATGAGTTCGGCAGGCTAGTCTACGGGTTGCGCCTAGCACACGATGCATGTTAAACTCGAGTCTGAAGCGAGCGAACAGCGAGCCCGTGTAGAGCGCCTGCGGCCTCTTAAGCAGAGAAACAATAATCACTTGGATATCATCATTTTTTCCAGGTTCGTGGACCGACCGACACGGGGAACTTTGACTCTTATCCGAAAGACAACGACTCTGTGCCCGACGAACTGACCAATTGGGACGCAGAGTTCTGATGAACATCCTTACCAACCTAACCGAGTGAAACTAAACTTGTCTGCCAACGTCGCCGGGTAAAACTCGGCATCTCACAAACTTTGCCGTGTTGAAAGAAATAAGTTTACCAACTTTGCGGGTTAAACCTAACAATGTGAAACAAGCTAGCCAACTTATGTTAACCGGTATAATTGATATTACCCAATTGGTGTAATAGGCATTGGACGAACGACAATAGAACTGCGGAGAAGAAACGTTTGCCGGAGCCATCTTTATGGTCAAGTTGGCCAACCTACTACGAACGAAAATTTCGAGTGAAACAGAAAAAAAAGATGGAATGGACAAAATCTTTACGTAGAGTCAACCAATATATAACGGATGTAGAATACTAGACGTCAACTATTAGAGGAGCTGAAAGATATATATTTATTTTGGGGTTGTTACATGAAAAGATCTATAAAAAACATGATTTTGTTGGTTATTATGACATCAGTAAGATATATTTTATATTGTTAAAGTTATTTTATTATGAAGTTTATAAGATTTTTGTAGGTCCTTAATCATTTTGAAAAATGTAATCATATTTTATAAATGATCTATTTTTGTAATAATAGGAGCAACTTGCTATGATATTGTTATATTTGTTGATGGATAGTTTTAAGTATTGAATTCAACTTGTCGGAATGTGAAGGAATGTGTCCAATCGTGAATCAGAAAGAAGACTCCGGCCACTCTTCGTAAAGAAAAAAACAATGTCGCAGACAAAAAAAATTGAACAAGAAAAATATTGAGTGAAAACATGAACAGTTTGTGGTTTTCAAATGATATGTGAGATTGTGTTTGTGCAAAGTGTGCTGTGATTTATTACATTGCACGACTTTTCAATGAGCAATTCTAATTATTGTATGAAAATATATTTATAAATATATACCGTACTATTACGATATGATGTAGGCTACAACAAAATACTTATTTATGGAAGAAAATGAATAAAAATACGTTTCACAAGCAAAAGCAAATATTTTATCATATTATCATTGTTTGTCCATTTGTACATTTAATGAGAAAGATCTTCATCATCTGCCTTTCCCTGTTCATCCTTAAAATATATTTAAAAAAAATATTCAGTCTCTGCTCACAATAGAGTTGCCCTAAGACGCAGAATAACAAGCAATATAAAACATTTAATAAAATTACAATGTGCTTATATGAATGATCAAATGAGGCAGCCTATTATGAATAAATACAAAACAATGAATGAAAGAACACGGGGGAATTATTATATCAAAAGTGGAATATAACAAAATGAAAGTAAGTGAAGATTAATAAAAATGTGAATATGAATAGAAAACTATATATAGATGAATAAATAAATAAATAGTAAATAAATAATAAATAGAGCCAAATCTAAATTTGGTGCTCTGTTTGTAGGTTGTTTTCATTTCGAATTCAGTAATTGAATATAAAACAATGCAATAAAGTTAATAATAACATTTTGTTATCATTATTTTCACCTAGTTCATTTCTATAAAAAAAATTAACTCAATTCATTTTGCTGATATCAATCTCTGAAAATAAAAATTCAAATTATTCATGTACATGATGAAAATCGTGAAAGGAGTGATTTTCAAATCACAGATTAATGAGACCTTAGTAATTCACATGTAACGCAACCTTGTAAAAGCATTTATTACAAAGCTATTGTCACAAAATATATATTTTGCGCCTACTCATCCACAAAACCTATTCAAGTGCAGAGCGCTTCCTGTCATTATTGGGCAACCAATCAAATGACTCTAAAAATGACTAACCACACGTAAGTCGATAAGGTAGTTGCACACAACTGCTGTCTGCTTGCCTTTTGAAGTGCTAGGCCTATTTATTGACGTTAGTTTTCTCTTTGTGGGCCTACGCCTACAATTATAATGAAAGTAAAGGTCTTTCTATTTTAATTAGACCGCATCGATTATGACGATAACGGTGATGTACTTACAAGTCAATGTCTTGTAGGCCCTAGTTGTTTACTTTCATTTAATTGTCTTGTAATATTATGAGAGGTCTAGTAGGCCTACTCGCTGTTCAATAAGGTTAGGTTAGGTACAAATGTAGATATACATTTTAGTTGTGTTAGAGGTTGAAGTCTTGAATGCCGCAGTTGAAGTGATCTGTTTGTTGAATTATTGACAATTCACAGTGTTTTAACATATCGTGTGACAAGAGTGAAGAATAAATGAAATTATTTGATGGCTGTCAGTGCCGAAAAAACAACTTGTTTTTGTGACAGCATTATAAGCAGTGTGGCCTTGCGTAGCTCAACGCATTTTTTTCTTTCTATATGCCAGTGATTTGTTTGCTTGAGTAGGGCTCAGACCAATCATAGTTCTTCATGGCTACCGGTATATGGTTTTAGAAGTGTGGGCGTACGTGGATACAATACAATCGAAGCGTATTCCATAGCCTGCCTTCAATTTGCTTTCGTTATGGATAATCGAACACCAGAAGATGAAGATTTCCCAGGTCGTCTTCTACATCAGGTAAAAGCAGTAGCGATAGTTTATAAATTCAAATTATGATTATTTTGTCATCAATTGTGGTGATTGTTATCAACTACCCCAGTAGGCCCTAAGCGCGTATTAAATATGTAGCGTCACAGGCCTGATTATACGTGATTTCAGGCGGCTTTATGGGACAACGCCGAACTCTTAGAGGACCTGCTGCGTGGGGAACAGGTGGCGCACATAAACAGCCAGGACTCTTGGGGGCGTACGCCACTTCACGCTGCTGCCACTACAAATAATTCTAGATGTCTATCCGTCTTGCTACAGGCTGGAGGTAAGCTTGCTGTTCAGAGTTGTAGTTTTGATTGTGTGTCGGCTGAATCTTGATGATCGAATTCATTATAGTAAGGAAGGCGAATGCCTACCGGTATTACTGGTAGTGAGGTGAGATGGTAGTACGGTAAGACCGGTACTGGTATTGTAGTGAATTGCAATGACTGGTGTCTATTTTCAAATCAAACAGTGTTGGTAATATAGACCAGGTCTACTGTATTTTTATGTATAGTTTCGTAGGAGGCAGATGATATTTTTTGCCATCAGCAGACTTAGGTGCCAACTAGTAAAATAGGACTATCAAATCAATAGCATATATATACTGGTAGTACTGGTACCATTGACTTTATAATAACTACGTTAGAAAGACAGTACATTCTTATGGGTGGCTCTACGAATCTGACAGTTTGAGCTTCACCCAAAATACATGGTGTTCTGTCCAGGTGGTGCTAGTGTCGCCGGTACTAGTCTGGTGGCGACACTAACACCACCTGGACAAAATACCCTGTTTTTTTAGTGAAGCTCGGATCGGCCGATCACGGTTGCAACTTAAACATTGGATGTACTCTTTTATAATTCTACAAACTTAATGACGGTACCGGTACCTCTATTGTCTTTTTATGAATGCCGTTTATGGAATCATGAGCTAGGTAGGCCTACAAGAGTTTGGAAGCCTCTAGACATCCTATTTATAAGCCAAATTAAACATATACATAATTAAAACATATTTGTAAGACTATAAAACTTCTCTGTTTCAAAATATCAAACTAAAAACATCCTTCCATATAGGGCTACTAATAATAATAATAAATATGATAATACCAGTAGTAATAATAAATTAACAATAGTTTTGAAAATAAAAGGTCTTCAAAATTACTATGAATGAATATAAGTCAAGTGTAGACAGGCTTAGTGTAGGCCTACTGAAGTAAGCCTAACATGGTGTTATTGTCCTCTCTGTCTACGGTTATTCAACTTTACATTAAACTTTTATTGCACATCAGTGACGTCACACATTGTACCGGTAGCTAAATATTATCTAACTTCCTCCGTGTCGTTCTTAAATGTTTTTTGTAATTATTTTTTCGCTGTGAAATTTTAAAAATTTCACTCGTCTGTGATGATGTATGAGCATTGATTTGAGCCATGACTAGAAAACACGATTAAAAAATTAAAAACTAGAATCGAGATGAAATAACATGTTAGAGTTTATTAAAATAAGTTTGTGCACTAGGTCTATGGATTTGTGTCGAGTTATAAATCTGAAATCTGCTACTCTTTTCTAATTCCAGCTACGGCAAATATCCCGTGTGGACCCAGAGGAGAAAACAGGGTAAGCTGAACTTTGATTTTCTTACAAAACCAACGCTTGGAATAGAAATACGAGCAAATAACGGGTACTGTAATACAGTGAATCCTCGTTGATTCAAACTCTTGATAATCCAAATTGATTGAAGAATAATATTGAAAAAAAAATGATGAAAAATGTTATGGAAAAATGATTCATTTCAAAGTAGGCCTACCGGTAATTGAAACAATAGTTCTGATCGCTACCGAGTTTTGACTCATCAGTTCAATGTTTCAATATTTCTATACCGGTATTGAAAATTTCTTGAAAATTTCTTGAAAATTGCAATTTTCAAACTTTCATCATTCAGAATGAAATTCTTGGATCTATTGAATTTCAAATTGAAAATAGTTTAGCTACCAACTGTTTTAAGCAAAAATGTTCACAAAAGTGTTTGGAAAAAAAAGTGTTCAAAAAGAAATACGTAGTTTGTAGGCCTATAGTAATGTTGTATCTTGACATTCGGTTAATTGATATTATCATAGTTTATATCAGGTTTGATCCTTCAACTCACTGAATAAAATATTCAAACATTTAACGTTTTCAATAACTTGTTTTCCCAAAAAAATATTTCCATTTTTTTTTCAAACAGCTTTTATGAGACAGTTTTTTTTTCACGAATAGTTTGTAGCATCCCTAATTCGAGCATCAGTTCTGGTCCCTACAGAGTCCCTGTACTGGTCCCTACGCTTCATGCTGGATATTATTATCACCAGTATTCAAACTTTTGTTCTTGACACATTCCATGAATTACTATCCCGCCCTTGTTGCTGACCCATCTTAAACACGGCATGCACGATCAACATTACCTGTCAACATGTTGACATCAACATATTGATGAGGTAATAGAGCATGTTCAATTCTCGGCAATATGTTGACGGCAGCCATCAACATATTGCCGTCGTGTATGGGCAAGGTCAGAAATACGGGTTATCTACTAGCTGTAAATATGTTGAGTCAACATGTTGATATCAACATATTGATGAGGTAATAGAACATGTTCAATTCTCGGCAATATGTTGACCGCAGCCATCAACATGTTGCCGTCGTGTATGGGCAAGGTCAGAAATACGGGTTATCTACTAGCTGTAAATATGTTGAGTCAACATGTTGATATCAACATATTGATGAGGTAATAGAACATGTTCAATTCTCGGCAATATGTTGACCGCAGCCATCAACATGTTGCCGTCGTGTATGGGCAAAATCAGAAATACGGGTCATCTACTAGCTGTCAATATGTTGAGTCAACATGTTGACGGGTGAATGTTGATCGTGTATGGCGTGTTTTAGATATTTTCCAAAATGTGTCCGCCTATAGCACTATAGGCCTATAAGAATAGTTGGAATATCAAATTTCATATTTTTCATTTGAAGCGTTTGGAAGTAATAGACCGTTGAAAATTTTCAAAATCAATTAAAAAAAAATAAAGAATAAAAAAAGTTGTTTTTGAGTTCAGGAAATTTTTAGCATTGATTTTGTGGGAGTAGGGAGAGAAAAAATGAATGATACAAGCAGAAAAATGATAAACCCCGAAATTAAAAAATTTCCTCAAATAATGCCAAAATTAGCATTGATTATATGGGAGTGGGGAGAAAAATAATGAATGATACAAGCAGGAAAACGATGAATCCAGGAACGATGCATAGAGGTTATAGTTTTTAATTTATAGGTATACCGGTAGTTTATATAGGTTTAGTTTATATGTTATGTATAGGGGCCAAATTTGTGTATTTTTGAAACCATTGAATTTTGCATCAAAGACATTTCACTATAAACGGTTGTTCTCTCTCGTTCCAGACGCCTCTCCACGTGAGCGCTGAACACGGTCACATCGGCAACGTTCAGCTGCTGTTGGCCCACCGAGCTCACATCGTCGCCCGGGACAACAACGGGCTGACTCCGCTCGACATCGCGGAGAAGTCCGAACACGCCGATTGCATGCTCGTCCTCAAGCAATCCGCCGGTGAGTCACTTTATTATCTCATTTATCCACGTTGAAAGTCCACGGGAGTCGATTTAGGAAAATATCAGTTTTTTTGTGATCACTTTTGAACGGTATGAGATATCAAAACTTCAATAAGCAAGAAACACAGATAATTTTAATAGCTTCAAGATGATATAAGTTATAACTATTCAAGTCATATTGCATAACTGTCAAGTGTATACCGCTGAAAAAACACATTTTTCAGCTGTATTCGCTTGACAGTTATGCGAAATGACTTACTTACTTCTTGTATATATATATATATAGTATATATATATTTTTTTTATTTATTATTATTATTATTTTTTTTTATTTATTCACTTTTTTTATTCACATAAGTAGTTATAACTTATATCATCTTAAGCTATTATAATCATCTGTGTTTCTTGCTCATTGAAGTTTTGATATCTCATACCGTTCAAAAGTTATCACCAAAAAATGATATTTTGCTAAATCGACTCCCGTGGAGTTTTACGGAAAGAACGCTATGGTTTTAGGACAGGGAGATCCACAGTGGACTTGATCTTTGCTGTGAGACAATTGTTGGAAACAAGGTGGGAGGAGGGAAGAAGAGTGTGCATGGCTTTCCTGGACTTGGAAAAAGCATATGTTCATCTTCCCAGAAAAAGGGTGTGGGAGAGTCTCAGGGCAAAGGGAATAGCCCTAGATGTGGAGTTACGGAGCATATGGAGCAGTTGCATGGTCAATGAACTGGAGAGAAGATGAGAAAATGGAGGCAGCAGAAATGAAGTTTGTGAGGAGCGTAGCAGGAGTGTCAAAGATGGAGGAGAAGAGAAGAAGAAATATAAGGAACAAAGTGGGAATAGAAAGGTTATCATTTGAGATGAGAAAGGAGAGACAGCTGGTACGAGCACATGCGGAGAATGTAAAGAATACCAAGAGCAACGTTCGAGATAGCAGAAAGAACGGAGCTAAGAGATGAGTTGGAAGACCGAGAGGAAGGTGGCAGGAGGGAGTCAAGTTCGGGGTAGTCAACCGAGGAATGAATGGGAAGAAGTGGTAGACGAGAGATGGTGGAGAATAGAGAACGATGGAGGAACCTCGTCTAAAAAGAAAAAGATACAGAGGATAGTAGTAGTGGAGAAGAGGAGAAAGATGTCGGAACTGGCAGGAACCGATTGATATGACAAGTCTGCCCTAGAAAAACTGGTGGAAACACTCCCTGGCCCAATTCAATCAGTTATCTGGGTTTGAGATATATATATATATCCATATGAATATTGGTTCTAGTGACGCACTGTACTGCAGACTACGTTCTATTGGTGTCGGTGAATGATATATATATATATATATGAGATGGTGGGATGATGAGATGAAAGGTTATTTTCTTCCACTTCAATGAAAAGTTATTTCACTTAATTTCTTCCACCTAACCTTATAACTAAATTGCGAATGAGAATTGAATAAAATGAACTATAATTTCACAAATGAAGAAGGAAAGCGAACGGAAAGTGTCGACAGACTAGAACTAAAATTAAGCATGACTTTTTGAAACTATCTCTGAATTTTGCTTCACCAAAATTTGTTTTTTATACATGACGATTTGAATAGACCTAGAAATTTCACTGATTCTAACGATATTGGTAGCTCGTTCCATCTTATTGGGCCATTCATTAATTAATGAATAATTAATTGATTAATTAATTAATTCTTGGTATTCATTGATGTATCATCTCAAAAGTGATCGAATTCACAAAAATAAAATATTATATTAATCAAAGAACATAGAATTATCTCAGATTTGATATACTTTTTATTCAATTACACCAGTTCATGGACAAAATACTAAATATGAATCTCTTTTTTTTTTAATGCACCGTGCTTGCACCCCCTTATTTTTTTCGGAGAGAATAGTTTTCATTGGAAATCGAAAAAAGAAATGGATCCATTGATTTTCAGTTCATGGTTATCAACATCGAATAATAAAAATTGTTTGTTCATGTTTTATATTAATTAATACTCCATATAATAGTTAGAGTTGTGGGAATATAGCATTCACATTCAGTTTTGGCAATCTATTTTCAAGTATTTCATTTTTATTTTCATTATTTTATATAATTTTTTCTATCATATTCATCATATTTTCATTCTTTTTCATTCTTTATTTTTATTAGGCCTATTATTTTTATTTTTCATTTTCATTTTCTTTATTATTCCATTCGATGTTTTGAATGAAAAAAAAACATTTATTTGTATTATTCTATTTTTTCCATTTTTTTTTTTTTTATTTTTCTTTTTTATATATATTCATGTGAAATGTAGCATTTTGTATCCTACTAGGTAATAGATTATCCTATTATATTATCATCCTAAGCTACTTAAAGTCCATCAGGTCATTAAATGACCTTGCTGTCAAATCGCCTTAAAACCCTAATATTCATTTATTCATTAACTGCGGGATTATTAATAGATATTCCAGTCTTTTCAGTCTTGAGACAGGAAGCTGCCTGAATACCATTTAGGCCTACTACTGATAGTTAATTGATGAAAAAGATAATGATCATTTGCACTTGACTATTGGTTTATCCGGTTGATTTCATATTTGAAGTCGAACACACTTTTCGAAAACAATTTTCAACACTATACAGCTCATTGTCTTCAAAACCGTGCATATTTTCACGAAATGATAATAATAATAATAATAATAATGATAATAATTTTTAATTTCCAATAACTTTACAGTTGTGATACCCTTCAGGATAAAAAATCCTAATAAGGGTGTATGGAAAAACATATTTCACAAATATTCACAATTAAATTTACATTACACTTTACAATTATAAATATTCACAATTAAATAGATACAACATAATTTTCCCTGAACTATACTATCCGTAATTAAAGTTCGAAATAAATATGACACAATTACTAATTTTGAACAAATGTAGCATACAAAATATTTAGGATTCTGATACAACATTTTTTGGTGTTGAAGACCATTAGTTTTAAATAATCAAACTGGGGTGGTAAGATCGCCCTTGTGGTGCCCCGTCCAAACGATCCTATATCTTTCATCCATAACCTTA
Source organism: Brachyptera risi (assembly GCA_964007535.1). Taxonomy (NCBI): domain Eukaryota; kingdom Metazoa; phylum Arthropoda; class Insecta; order Plecoptera; family Taeniopterygidae; genus Brachyptera; species Brachyptera risi. Next base: position 27,058,249 of record OZ023335.1, on the reverse strand, counting down.
ATTGGGGAACAACGATTTTGTATCAAGTTTCGATGTTATTAAAAAAAAAAAAAAGGATTTTGAAATCAGATTTTGTCATTTGAATATATAAATATATTAGCCAAGTTTAGCTAAATGCTCTGAAAAATACATTTATAGTGAAGAAAAAATTGAATAGAATTCAATGCTGGATGAATCTGTATAAGTTATTACAACGTTACATAAAGAAAAACCAAAGATATACATCCTTTAGAAATATTAAGATTTTATGGCATATTTCATAATTGCTAAATTCCATTTCTACATCTCTGATTATTATCTATGAATGATTATAGGACCACACAATATCAAAAAGAATTCTATTTTCGATCTGTCACTTTTTATAACTCTTTACCTATCAGTTTGAGGACAGATGATGTTTTTGGGACATTTTGTAGACAACTTGGAACATTTTTACTTAATTAGATACTTAAAACTTCACACATGTTAGATTAGGCATTTGTATTTCATATTCAGTTATTTTAATTTTCGATTCGTTTGCTATCTTTAATTTTTCCTTTTTTTTTTTTTATTATTGATTTATTATTGTTTTTATACAGTGTTATACACTGTATACAGGTAGTGAGAATGGAGTAGGAGCCCCGCAATAACATGTGCCTCACCCACTACCTGCATGATAATATAAATTATAAATCGTAAATTAGATCGGTAGAAAAGAAAAAAAAATTCTACATGTTAGATTAGGCCTTATATTAGGCATTTGTATTTCATATTCAGTTATTTTAATTTTCGATTCGTTTGCTATCTTTAATTTTTAATTTTTTATTTTTTATTATTGATTTATTATTGTTTTTATACAGTGTTATACACTGTATACAGGTAGTGAGAATGGAGTAGGAGCCCCGCAATAACATGTGCCTCACCCACTACCTGCATGATAATATAAATTATAAATCGTAAATTAGATCGGTAGAAAAGAAAAAAAAATTCTACCGATCTAATTTACGATTTATAATTCATATTATTATACAGGTAGTGAGGCACATGTCATTACGGGGCTCCTGCTCTATCCTCACTATCTGTACACAGTATATTACACTGTATAAAAACAATAATAAATGAATAAATAAATAGTTTCTTGCCACAGTAAAACCTCATCAGGTTTTGAGGATAAACTCGTTTGAACTATTTTGGAAAAAAAGGATGCAATTTAAAATGGACAAAATTTAGAAAACTAGAATCTCGAAATTACAACCAGCTAGAAAATTAAATGACTATGGAAACTGTTATTTTCCTGAAGATGGTTTTTAATTAGTGGCTCACTTTAATAACGTATTTCTAGTTATAAGATTGTTTGTAATTGATTAATTATGAGTATAGCCAGTTGTTTTCTTATGTTTTACGAGTATTTCTTCAATTTAATTGTATTTGTGGAAGAAAGCACTAAAAATACCTTCTCATAAAATTTCCCGTTTACAAATCTGTTGAATGGACGATCGACGGTTCGTCCCTATCCATTACCATTAGCGGTCGGGCGTTTCAAGTCGTCAGATAATGATGTCATAAATCAGTTCAGAAGAAAACATTGGTGGATCGTGTCTGAAATTACACGTTACAGTCGGTGATTACAATTTCTCTCTCTAAATTACTGTGGAATATGATGCTTGGTCTCTCTCTCTCTTCCACTATCCCTTTCTCTGTCCGTCTCATTCTCTCTCTTCCTCTTCCCCCCCTCTCTCTTTCTCTCTCTCTCTCTCTCTCTCTCTCTCTCTCTCTCTCTCTCGTGGTCTCTCTTCCACTAAATCTTTCTCTGTCCCTCTCATTATCTCTGTCTTCCTCTTTTCCTCCCTCTCTCTTTCTGTCTATCATTCTCTTCCTCCCTCTCTTTCTCTTGGTCTCTCTTCCACTATATCTTTCTCTGTCCTTCTCATTCTCTCTCTGTGTCTCTTTCTCTCTCTTTCTCTCCTCCCCTCTCTCTCTCTTCCCCTTTCTCTCTATTCCTCTTTCCCCCGCCTCTCTCTTTCTGTCTATCACTCTCTAGACTCTTCCTCCCTCTCTTTCTCTTGGTCTCATTCTCCTTCTCTGTCGCCCTTCTCAGTCTCTCATTCCCTCTTCCACTCCATCCCTGGCTCGTTTACCTCTCTTTACCTCTCTTTACGCTCTATACCGCTCTTTAGTACTCTCTTTAATATTTTGCTCGTTTACTTCGTGTAATTCTCTTTCACCCTGTTCCTCTCTCTGAACTGTCTCTCGCTCTCTTCTCTCTCTCTGTATGTCCCTCCCCTCATTTCTCTCTCCCTCTCTTTCCCTCCTTCCACCTCTCTCTCTCTCTCTCTCTCTCTCTCTCTCTTCTCTCTCTCTCTCTCTCTCTGTCTCTCTCTGTCTCTCTCTCTCTCTTTCTCTCTCTCTCTCTCTCTCTCTCTCTCTCTCCCGCGTCATCACGTGACCATGTTACTAGTCTTATAGTCTCATATAACAGGTATAATTAGTGACTGTTTATCATTAGATTTATCTCTTCTTTTATATCACATAAAACAGCTGTTTCACTCCATTGTCCAACTGTTGGCCACGGTCTACCAACTTATAAAGCTGAAAACCTAGTTTTACTTCGACGTTCGCAAGTATTTGAGGTGATATTTCACTCCTCTGTAAACCAATGGCTAGCACACTGAACCGTCATCCAGGAGATTGGAGTTCGATTTCCGCCATGGTCGACCATCCTGACATTTTTTTTTGTGTGGTTTCCCTCTGTCGTTCAGGTTGATACTGTGATGGTTCCAATTAACAACAGGCCACGACCGACTCCTTCCCACCATCCAAAAACACGTAATAAAATAATTTTCCATTTCATCATCCCACTACAGTATCTCATTCATCATTCACCGACGCCAATAGATCGTAGTCATCATTACAGTGCGTCGTTGAAGCTAATGAGTAAATAAATACAGTCCCTCAGTAAACGTCGTTGTTTCTGTGTCCAAGTCAGCTGGGTAGTCGAATATGTCCCTCGTAGCAAAGTGGCTATTCGTCGGCCCGAAGTAGGTTTTAGATTGGTTTTAGTTCAAATTGAATTAGTTCAGGATGTTGGCTAGTTAGTTCGAGTCATTATTTGTTATAGTTTTGTCAACATAAATTTCAACTATTACCATTAATGCCCGCTCACAAGATTAAGTTCTTTTTTTTATTTTTGATTTTGCAATGTTAATCCACATGTAGGCCTATATATTTGGTTCACTTTATTACTGTTTGTATTGTTTTCCTGTTATCCTGTTCTGTAAAGATGAAGAGTACAAATACTCATAAATTGAAATTGAAATCGAAGTTATAGATGACTCAAGTTATTGAGATTGAGTTGATTTAGGTTAGTTTGAAGTTCAAGTTAGGGAGTTTTGGGATGGTGAGATCGCCCTTGTGGTGCCCCGTTCAAACGATCCTATTTTCAATACATTGCCTCAAGTGGAGAACAATGATTTTGTATCAAGTTTCGATGTTATTAAAATAAAAAAAATAAAAAAGTGAGTTTGTGTAAGTCAAGTTATAGATTGGTTAGTTTAAGCTGCGCGCAACAACAACAACAACAACAACAGCAGCGTCCTCGTGTGGTGACACGACTGCCGTATTGTTAGACGAGCTCTAGCGAGGATTCAATTTGACATACGGAAAAAAATTGGTGTTCGTTTTTATGTTTTTTTTTTATGTTTTTTTGTCGGTTTTCCACAGGTCAAACGGCTACAGCTATCAATTTCAAACTTTTTTTCATCATGGTTCCTTATCTAACTTAGATCTGTATAGTTTTGGGGCATTATCGGATATCAACTTTTTTTTATGAATTTTAGAAATTTCAAAAATACCCGTTAGAATAACACGGCGAAAAAAAAAATTATTTTCAAAAAAATTGAAATTTTGTGTGGAGTTGAATTACATAGTGATACACATTTCTGGAAATTCTCAGCTTCATCGGGTATGCTATTTCGAAGAAAAAACATGAAATGTGCTAAATTGGTACCACTCGAAGCAGTTTCTACCCATTTATAACTTAAATGTTACCCAATTGGTGAATATAGGCAAAAGTTTGCCAAAGAAGTCGACATACTATTACTTTACGCTCGTCTAACAACGCGTATATAGCGTTCTCATATTGTATCAAGTTTCGATGTTATTTAAAAAAAAAAAAGGAAAAACAAGAGAGTTTGTGTAAGTCAAGTTAACGATTGGTTAGTTTAGGCTGCGCGCAACAACAACAACAACAACAACAGCAGCAGCGTCCTCGTGCGGCGACACGACTGTAGTGGGAATGAGGTAAGGCAGACAGGCGTGTTAGTATATAGACAGAAGGCTAATCAGGCGTACTTCCTATAATGCAGTCAGTTGCAGCTTGTCTGTCGGCACGGTATAACTGTCAGGCGGTTCTTGTGTCGTGTGTTGACAGGTCGAGACTGCCGGTCGTCAGTGCTGTTATATAGCAGAGACGGTCGATCGTGACCACCAACTTGAGTCGGGTCTGAGTTAGGTTAGAGTGCTTGGATCGTGTGATGGGTCGAAACTACCGATTGTTAGTGCTGTCATTTAGTGGAGACGGTCGATCGTAGCCATCGATATTAGTGACAGTGACGTGTATTTATCTATTTTATATTTGGTTTAACAGACTACGATCTATTGGCGTCGGTGGATGATATATGGGATGATGGGATGAAAGGTTATTTCATTAGGTCTTTTTGAATAGTGGAAAGGAGTCGGTCGTGGCCTGCTGTTAAGAAACCATCTCAGTATTGACCTGAAAGACAGAGGGAAACCACGAAAAAAAACTGTCAGGATGGTCGACCATGGCGGGAATCGAACCCCTGTCGTTTGGATGACGGTTCAGTGTGCTAGCCACTCGTCTCAGTGACAGTGACGTCAATGGTTTGTTGATGATACACTTTTAGATTCATCAATAAAAAGATGGAAATAGTACAAATAGTAATTTATCGTATATAAGGTTCATTAATTTTTTTCAATTTTCATCTTCATTCATCGGTGGTATAACAAACTTCTAAATTTCTGCTGCAGTTTTCCTTGTCTTATGAGTTTTGTGTGTGTGTGTGTAATATAGAGTTGATGATGCCATCCCCGTGGCTCAGTCAACTATCGCACTGCGTTAGGAATTGATCTCAAATCGGGCGTGGGTTCGAGTCCCGCATAAGGCAGTGGTTTATGTGTAAACGTCCTTTCACTTGTCATCGCTCCATAGTTTCATTAAAACTGGCTCATTTTCATTCCCCTATAACTGTTGTTAGTGAGGTCGCTAAGAAAGTAATAATTCATCAATTAATCGTACCCCCGTATAACCTAGCTGTCGATGGGGTCGTTAAGCAAACATTAATTCGTCAATTTATCGTACCCCCGTATAACTAAACTGTTGGTGGGGTCGTTAAGCAAACAATAATTGGTCAATTAATCGTACCCCCGTATCACCTAGCTGTCGGTGGGGTCGTTGAGCAAACAATAATTCGTCAATTTATTGTACCCCCGTATAACCAAGCTGTTGGTGGGGTCGTTAAGCAACATTAAAATAAAAAAAAAGATGAATTTTTTTGCTTCATCACAGTCAAGCCCCATAAGGGCTTGGTAGATAAACAATACAATTTTGATTATCTGTAATTTTTCTATTTCTTGTTTTCTCAATGACAAAAAAGTGTAAAAAACTGTGTCTATGAATCCAAACCAAAGACCATGTTGCTTGGAACATCGTACGTCTTTGTCTAACGGACGGCCTTGCTCTCTGTCTCTCTCCTTTGAGACAACCTGTTGTTCTTGTATAACTCGCTTCACTTATGGAAGATAACACAAGGATTTCAGAGGCACGTTTTGTTATATAACTTTATAACTTGAAGGTTTATTGCATGTTCCTTTATTTGCATTAACTTATAGCTAACATGCATACCTTTCAGATTTAGTTTTTATGTACAATTCTATATACTAGGAAAACGCCATATACGCGTTGTTAGACGAGCGGATATTTATAGTATGTCGACTTCTTTGCCAAACTTCTGCCTAAATTCACCAATTGGGTCACATTTAAGTTATATAAACGGCTCCGAGTGGTACCAATTTAGCACATTTCATGTTTTTTATTCAAAATGGCTGACCCGATCGATATGAAAATTTCCAGAAATGTGTATCAAGATGTAATTCAACTTCACACAAAATGTCATTTTTTTTGGAAAATAAAAATATTTCAATTTTTTTTTCGCCGTGTTGTTCTAATGAGTATTTTTGAAATTTCTAAAATTCATAAAAAAAAAGTTGATATCCGATAATGCCACAAAACTATACAGATCTAAGTTAGATAAGGAACCATGATGAAAAAAAGTTTGAAGTTGATAGCTGTAGCCGTTTGACCTGTGGAGAACCGACAAAAAAACACGAAAAAAACATGAAAACGAACACCAATTTTTTTCAGTATGTCAATTTGAATCCTCGCTAAAGCTCGTCTGACTAGAAATGTGATTTCCGACATTTTCAAAAGAAATAAAAATACAAGCAATTATTATGTATTTATTTTTCAAATTTCCAGTGCATATGTGTACATAAGTACTAGTCAAACGCAACATAAGCGTTGTAAGATGAGCGAGATATCTGATCAGGTATAATAGTCGTTAAAGTAGTTTTACCCTTTACTTTATCAACTCTGGTATTCTATACACCTTGATGCATATACAGAAGACTTCATTGTTGGGTAAATATCGAATCTAGAAAGCAGTGAATCTCGGCAAACTGAATCTGCTTTAATTTCTGTGATAATATTTGATGAATAAAAACAGATAATTTAATTATTTTCTTCAAAACGGCTGATTCGAATTGCATACAAAATCGTGATAAGGTGTATCTTTCATGTATACACATCCACAGAAAATTTCATCCCATTTGAAGAGATTTTATTTTTCAATTTTTTTTTTGCTCAGCCTAATCTTATGGTTTTTTTGAGAAATTTGAGATGATATTTCTCCAAATCGGTCTGACCGATTCATACCAAAAACTGTACAGTTCCAAGTTGGACAAGTTTGCGTGTACAAAAAAAGTTTCATGTTGATCAGTCAACCCCTGTGATCTGTGCAGTGCCCACAAAAAAACAAAAAAAAACACATAAAGTCCTATAAGAGTGGGAAGGAATCTTCGCTCACGCTCATCTAATTATGTAACTTCTGTGGAAAACAGGTACCTAAAAAGTGCACATTTTGAGTGACTCATACGGATGGTCAAGGATAAAATAAAAGATGATGAAATGCATACAACATACAAACAAGAAAATATACATAAATTGATATAAATGGTAGATGCCATTTCTAAAAAAATACTTAGCAACTACCAAGTCAAGTAATGGAATCAAGAAAAAAGTCTAACAATCAACTCAATATGAAAAAAGGCCTACATTACAAAATTAAAATCTGAAAGTTATAGGACTAATAGCATTAACCACAATTACCCACTTGGTGACGTCAATATCAGAGCCACATTGAATTTTAGGATTCTTCAATGTGAATTTTAATGACTTATTGTAATCAAGAAGACTGTTTTCGGACATTTTCTTGTCCGAATGTGTCTAAAAATAGAATTGTGGTTAATGCTATTGAAAGTGAAAATTTGAAATCCAAAGTCAATAATATATATAGCGAAGGTGGGAAGATCGCTTGTATGTAACAGTAACACTCAATATTTTTGCCATTGATTTTTACCTCAGATTGTACAGTTACATATAAATAACACGTAACATATTGTGAGTGTTATTCCATAAGCTATTTCTCTGAATGGTGTGAAGCACTTCCAAAGACAGTATATTTAAATACAAGTAGGTTCAAATAGGAAAGTTGGAAATGGAAGGTTTCGATCGACCGTCTCTCCTATCCCACATAGCTAACACACGGGTGGTTCGATCCTTCATCTCTTGTACACGAGATTCTTTAATTGTAGAAACCTTACAAATATTATGTGTCATTTTGTGGTCAATTGTACTTTGACTGGTGGGAACTACCGGTCGTTAGAGTTGAAGAATAGGGGAGACGGACGATCGGAACTATCAGTCCTCTATAGTGTACACTAGTGGATACACAAACGATTTAGCTTTATTAACATTTCTAGTGAAAAAAAAATCACATAGCAAATAATTAGTTTTCATTTTAGATAAAATGAAAAATTGTCAAAACGAAATTGTTTCTCGATTGATTCTAAGAACGAGACGGTAGGATCGTTTGAATGGGGTACCAGAAGGGCCAACTTGGGCTACTATACCCGAAAATGAATAATTATATCATAGGCTAATTACAGTTTAACAAACTGTATAAATAGAAAACTTATGAGTTCATGGAAAATAATATTTAAATTTACCAAACATGCTTCAGTTTTGGTAAATGGAATCTTTTGCTTAGAGCCTGTTTTTCGAATCTTGGGGGAGTGTTAAGGGGGGACAACACTGAAAAACCTAAATTCTACATTTTACACTCGATTGATTCGATTTTTTCTATTGTGGTCCCGCATTACTACCAGGAAAATATAAAAAATATAAAGTCACATTTTTTCCACAACTTTTTTTTTCTAATTAAAACCTATATTTTGTCAATGGTCACGGAGACATTTTTTTGTGAAAAGCGGCTTGAGAAAAGTAGTTTTGAAAAATTTCATGGTTTTCTCGAAAGTGCAAACGACAAAGTTATGCATTGGTGTCACTTCAAATTTTTTTTTTCAGAAATGACTAATTTATCCATTTCACACTTTCTTAAAACAAAATTTCAATTTTTTTCTTTTTCAACAATTAGTTTGGGCATGATATTCTCAAGATATACTGCTGATAATGCATAACTTTGTTCATCATTTAGTTCATGAAGTAAACAAAAAAAAATTGTGCAATTCCATCCAGTAGAATAGATTTCATTCACTTCTCCCTTCAAAATAGGTTGGAAAAAAGATGACGAGAAACCAGCCATCAAACATTCAACTGTATTCCGTTCTGAAGCTAATTTGGTTCTACACTTCAAGATTAAAAGTAAAATATAAAATATACTAGTGAATCAATTCACATTATTTCTTCAGTAGCCCAAAAAAGAGATATGAAATAAATTGATCATCAAAAAGAAAAGGTCAATTCCAACAAATGGACATATTTTCAGTGTTGTCCCCCCTCAACAATAGACCACGACCGACTCCTTCCCACCATCATAAAACACCCAATGAAATACCCTTTCATCCCATCATCTCATATATCATTCACCGACGTCAATAGATCGTAGTCATCAGTACAGTGCGTCGTTAAACCCAATACTAGGCAAAGGCGATATGTGTTGCCGCGTTGATGGATGAGCTGGAACATATCACCTTATCTTTGGATTGGTTATTATATATATATAGACCTTGAGATCCAAACGATTATGTCACTGCCATCTTATTTTCCATTATTAATTTATATGATAATAAAGAAGGCTTTGTTTGAATCGTTCACAATCAAGTGGTGACACTTGTTGCTTTGATTTAATAGGTATTTGTTAGGTATTTATATAGCTTTGAATAATTAACACAAATTACATTATATATTTTGTTACATCAAAACGGCTGATCCGATTCGAGTGAAAGTTCTAATAATGTGTATGCAATTCCCTGAGAATTTGAATCCTCTCAGATGAAATATTTCACACGAATTTTTTTCTCTGGGTTATTCTAATGGGATTTTTGAAAACTTTGGAATGAGTTTTCTCAGAAGTGGTTCAACCGATCGCGCCTCAAAACTATACAGTATCGAATTGGATAAGGCTACTTGTTTGTGCCAAGTTTCAACTGATTTTGAATTTTCGTCTGACCTGTGGAGCGCGAACAAAAAAACAAAAAAAAAACAAAAAAAGGCACTTTTTTTTCGGGTATGGCGAAATTGAGTCCTCGCTTCGCTCATCCAATAAATGGATACAAATATCAATAAATATGGACAAATATTTTTAATAATCCAAAAACACTATTTTTCATGTCCTGCAGTGTACGCCTGTCTAGCGTCTATAATACCTACAGGTGTCACCCGACCATTAGCACACTAGTATAACGGCTCGAAACTACCGGCCGATAATACTGGTAGATAGGGGGACGGTCGATCGTAACCACATCTGTATAATCACACTACTGTGGCCAACTTCTAGGCATTTATTTCACATCAGTTGTGTTATTTATTCAATGGAAGCAGACGTGTTTTCGACATACGTGTGTGTTTTGTCTACACTCCTAAGTGACTTATTATCATACATTGAAATAAATGTTGACTATCGTAACTTTGAATTGTATCTAGAATATTATTATTTTAAAGAATCTCAAACTGAGACAAGTGGCCAAGTGGTTATAACACTGGACCGTCATTCAGGAGACAGGGCTTCGATTCCCGCCATGGTCGACCATTCTGATAGTGTTTTCAAGTGACTTATCATCATAGATTGAAATAAATAATGAATATCATAACTATGAATTTTATTTAAAATATCATAATTTTAAAGAATCTCAAACTAAGACTAGTGATCAAGTGGTTAAAACACTGAACCGTCATTCAGGAGACCGGGGATCGATTCCCCCCATGGTCGACCATTCTGATAGTGTTTATTCTTAATTTCGTTCTGTCATTCAGGTCAATACTGGGATGGTTCCTTAATAACAGCCACGACCGACTCCTTTCTACTATCTAAAAACACCTGATAAAATGACATTTCATCTCATCATCTCATTCATCATCCACCGACGCCAATAGATCGTCGTCATCAATACAGTGCGTCGTTAAACCTCCAATGATAAATGAATGAAATGATCATAAATTGAAATAAATCTTGGATATCAAAACTTCAAGCTATCTTGAATATCATAATTTTGAAGAATCTCAAATACTGGGTTCGAGGGATCAACAACTCCTGAAATCTGGTGTAGGGCCCTACACTTGTCATGAAATCATCCTGAAATACCTTGAAATCCCTTGAAATCTCTTGAAATCCTTGAAATTCGTTGAAATCTTGAAATCCCTTGATCTCTCCCTCCCCTAACTTCCTCTCCATCTCCTCCTTCTCCACGATCTCTCCTTCTTCTCCCTTCTTCTCCCTCCTCCTTCCCCTCGATCTCTTTCTCCTCTTACCTTCTTAATCCTTTGTCTCTCCTATATCTCCCTCCTCTTCCTTCTTCTCTATCTCCCTTGTCCTAGATCTCTCCTTCTTCTACCTTATTCTCCATTCACTTACTCCCCGATCTCTCCCTCATTCACCTCCTCCATTCCCTTTTTCCCGATCACTCTCTCCTATATTTCATTCTGAATCCGCCCTCTCCTCCATCTCTCCCTCCTCTATTTTCTTCTCCCTCACCCTTCTCTGGAATCTCCCCCTCCTTTACCTCCTTCTGAATCCCTCTTTCTCCTCCATCTCTCCCAACAACAATAGTAATAGTTCAATAGACCCGACTTAATTGGTCAAACCACTTTAGATTCGTTGGGTTACATCAATAGGCCCCAACCATCATTATCTTATCAGAGGTGTCTGTTTAAACAAGAGAGACTGAGATAGAACTACAAGTGAAATTCACACTTTTTAAAAGTTGAGACAAGTTTATTTTTAATCATAAAAGAAGATGGTCATTGGTCGCCTACCAAAAAATTATTGTTATTACATTTCCTCACTTCAATTTTATGGATTCAACACTTTTGAAAGAGGCAGTTGTGTTCACTTAAAAATACCAAAATAAATACTGAAATACTTGGAAAATACCACAGATATATGCACATGTAACGGTCGTTTTTGTGTTCATAGTGTTGGTAGATGATCTTATTTTTTCATGAATACAAGTGTACATGTCCAACAATATTTCAGTTATCTTTTATTATCTGGTGTGACATCTCTTCCCATTTTTTTTGGACCGCCTATAGGTATCATTTTTTATTTCACCGATTAGGTCTGTTATTGTTCCGATTAGGTATAGGTTATAGGTTGTTTATTATTATCATCATTCATTTACATAAAACATTAGGTTGTAATAATAATAATAATAATAATAATAATGGTTTTATTTCCTTGTGGATCATTACATGATATAGTGGAAAGTCATAAATAGAGTTATGTAACAAAAATTCAAAATATTCAATATAAAAATCTCAATATGATCACACTTTAACAAAACTCATCTAACCTATAGAACCATTTTTCAATCGGATAACTGCGTAGTCTTTTTTTGAATACAATTTTAGAATCGAGTTTGCTGGCATCTTTCAGCACAACAGGTAAACAATTAAAAACTCTACACCCAGCATAAACTGGACTTTTCTTGAAGAGCTCCAGCTTGTGAGCCTCCAAGACGAATGCGGATTTGTTTCTTGTGTTGAAATCATGCAGTTTGTCATGCGTTATACTGACAATCATTAATATTTACAATCAGTAGCAATCATTCCAATCGAACATACAAATAATTCAAGTTTGTTTAAACCGTTAATGTGTCGTTTCGTTTGCTTACGCGGTGAAGGGGGAATAATAATTGACGAATCGAAATACTTTACCAGTCGGCCAGTTAGATCTATATCATCTGTGGTGACTTGGAGGTAAATCCGAGACGAGTGGCCGAGTGGTTAATACACTGAACCGTCATTCGGGAGACCGGGGTTCGATTCCCGCCATGGTCGACCATCCTGACAGGGGTTTTTCGTGGTTTTCCTCTGTCGTTCAGGGGGCGAATTCAGGTACACTTCACTCTCTTAAATTGCTGTCTTATCGTAAATATAAGACAGAGCTAATTCGAGTACGTTTTTGATGTCGTATATGACCATTTACGATGTGTAAATTCAGGCGAATGACTGTAGCTGTCGTATTAAATTTATGCTAGCTTAAATTTAAGAGAGTAAAAACGGTACCTGAATTTGCCCCCAGGTTGATACTGGGATGGTTCCTTAACGACAGACCACGAACGACTTCTTCCCACCATCCAAAACACCTAATAAAATTTAACCTTCCATCTCATCATCCCATCATCTTATTCATCATCCACCGACGCCAATAGATCGTAGCCATCAGTATAGTGTGTCGTTAAAACCAATATAAAAAAAGAGCGATATAACCCCGATTTGATATTTGAATTTCACCTCAGTTCCAACAGCCCCGTCGATTGGATGTAATGATTTGTGACGTCAAGGGGGCGGAGAATGCGAGGCGCCAATTGCAAACGGTTGGCGGCGCGTTTGCCTATTCTTCACTACTGACGATTGGTAGCTTCGCTTTGGATTCACGCGCACTTTGAGAACAGACAGTTGGAAATGCAAGTTTACAAGTAGGCCTACAAGTGTTTGTGATCTTTGGACATGGCCTTGATCACTGATGGGAGACAGTATGGAGATAAATCCTACCCCCATGTGATTGGGTTGTGATATGGGATCTTATTGACGAGTGACAGTATGGAGATAAATCCTACCCCCATGTGATTGGGTTGTGATATGGGATCTTATTGACGAGAGACAGTATGGAGATGGTGTGTTGGTCATACCCCCATGTGGGTTGGTTGTGAGATGGGACCAAGTTGACGAGAGACAGTGTAGAAATCAGTCGTACTCCCATGTAAGATGAGATCTTATCGTTGTGATACAGTGTCGAAATGGTGTTGTATTCCTCGTACCCCCGTATGAGTTTGTTATAAGATGGAATCATGTGGACAAGAGACAATATAGAGATAACTCGTATCCCCATATGGGTTGGTTGTGAGATGGGATCTTATTGACGAAAGACAGTATAGAGATAATTTGTATCCCCATATAAGTTGGTTGTGAGATGGGACGTGTTGGTGTTGATATCGTGTGGTGTTGATCGTACCCCCGTGTGGGTTGGTTGTGAGTGGGATCATGAAGAAGCTGAGGTCGATGTTGGCAAGGTCAGGCAGTGTCGACGTGGCTGAGGGAACTGGGCCCGAGACGGCGTTCGACGCCTGCGATTATTTCACCGACGATTTGCCCACAGGTGTGTGTGTATGTGTGTAGTTGTTTTCCACAGGTGTTTGTCACTGGTATTATTCACAGGTGTCTTTTAATATTTTTTGTTTCTCATTGGAAGCTTACGCTGAAAATTCTCCTTCAAAACTTCCTTTATTTTCACTAATTAATTCAATTTTGGTTGAAAGTTTTCCGATATATATTTTTTAAAATCTTTTTTTAATATTTATAGGTAATTTTCCCATTCATTTGGTTGAGAAACTTCCTGCACATACCGGTACAGGTAGTTTTTTTCAGTCTGGTCCCCTGAGAAACGTATTGCAGAAGTTCCACTGTAGTTTGTATCGACTTCAGCAATTTCATCTGGCAGTGTTGTGTTTCAGACGCGCGAGAACAGGCGCGCGCCCAGAGCCACGCGGCGCTGCGCGAGTGCTGCCACCTGGGCGACGTGTTCAAGGCCAAGGCGCTGCTGAAGGACCTCGGGGCGGAAGCCGAGCTGATTGTTAACATGGCGCCCAACGGCTCCAACACCATTCTGTTCATGTGAGTCCAGTGATGGGTAATTTCTCAGAATTTATAATTAAGAATCCGCGGGAGTTGAATTAGCGAAATATCATTTTTTTGGTGATAACTTTTGAACTGTATGAGTTATTAAAATTCTAATACGCGATAAACACAGATAATTATAATAGCTTCAAGATGATATAAGTTATAACTATTCAAGACCTTAGCAAGACCTTAGTGTCTGGTTCACAGCGAATAAGCTCCGGCTAAATCATGAATAAACTCAAGCCATCATCTTTTCCTCCAGAGGCAAGACACTTCAACTACCATCTTTTTCCGAGGCAGTTCCCAGTACAAAATTTCTAGGACTTATTGTTGACCACCAGCTAACCTGGTCCCATCACATTGCTGATCTCGTAAAAAAACTAGCTAAAGCCAACTACATGATTAGAACACTGGCACGACAATGTAACAGCCAAACGGTTTGCATGGCCTACTTTGCGCAGGTTCAATCTCTGCTTCTATACGGCCTAGTGTTGTGGGGTGCAGCGACGAACAGCCACAGAGTATTCTGTGCTCAAAAAAGAATAATCCGCTCTATACTAGCACTAAAAGCCAGATCATCTTGCAGGCTGGGTTTTCAAGAACTGAACATGCTTCCACTCCCGTGTTTATATATACTGTCGGTGTGTTTATTTGTCAAAGATAACCCGGACCTCTTTGAAAACATAGAACATCTCCATAATACCAGAGGGTCTAACTTGATTGCCCATGAATATTGCCGTCTCGACTCTACAGTCAGGGGACCAGTGCAGTCCGGAAGAAGAATTTATAATAGACTTCCGTCCCACATCAAGGACTCGAGAAGTAGAAAGCAGTTCAAAAATGAGACCATTAAATTCTTACATACAAACAAGTTTTATTGTATAGAAGACTATTTTAATTCTCAATCAGGTTTAATTCATTGACACATAAGCTATTACATTCTATCCTATTATTTATATTTATGTATTATTATTATAATTTTATTTTCTAATATCTCTGACAATGTTTATACAATTTTAATATTGTTCTTTAATAAGAAACGGCAATAAATACAAATACAAATACAAAAAAAGTCATGTCACATAACTGTCAAGTGTCGACAGCTAAAACATGTGTTTTTCTAGCTGTCGAATCTTGACGGTTATGCAACATGACTTGAGATTAGACTGGGCTGGAAAATTTGAAAAATTAAATGTCTACAAAAAAATCCAGATTTTCACTGATTGCAAATACATTAAATGATCCACATTATTACAAAGTTTTAAGTGTGTGCGAATCCATGTTTTTCGAATCGAATCCGAATCCACTTTCAGATTCGGATTCGGTCTAACATCATTTGAAAATCTCGAATCTTGTCGCCAAAAACGTGGCAACATTGCATTCTCCATTCTCAAGAACAATTGCTGTAGGCCTAATGATTAGACTTGTGCTGCATGAAATATTTTATGCAGGGGTAATTATGAGAATGGTGCTAAGATATTCACTTCCTGGATCAAGTGTAACTTGATCAGAAGTGTCATTGGTCCCATTATTACGCTTCACAATGCATGTTGAAAAGATTCAGATTTGGTTTGGATTAAAAACCATGGATTCGCACACCCCCACAAATTTGTATGCAATCTGGACCGGGTGTTTAAAAAAAATATACACTAGGAAAACGCAGGATGCGCGTTGTGAGATGAGCTTGGAAATCTAGAATGAAAAATAAACTTGTCAGCTTAATTTACATCTACGGACCTTGGATTACTTTGAGCGTCCAAGAACCTCACCTGCAACTTGTTGATATTTATAGTTCTGCAACCTGTTGCATATACACTTTGCAAATCCAATTGATCCAAATATTCAATAAAATGTACACTTTTATTGCGTTTTCTTTGTTATTCATCATCCGATTGTTGCAAAAATCTCTGAAAAGGTGAATAATAGTATAGTTCATATTTGATGAAAATTTGAGAGCTTTTGAACAATTCTTGTTTTTCAAGTATTTTTCCTTCGGGTTATTCTTATGAGAATTTTTCAAACTTTCCGATTATTTTCCGGAAAAACCGTCGAACCGATTTTTCTGAAAAACAATCCCAACCTATTCTGGTATGACACCAACGTTCAGAAAAAGTTTCAAGTTGATTGATTCATTTCTCTGACCTGTATGCCGCGTACATAATTACAAAAAAAAAAAAAAAAAAAACATAAAAACGAAGCCCATTTTTTTTCAGGGTGTGAAATGGAAAGCTTCGCTACGCTCATCTAATAATGCTTCAAGAAACACAATATTGTCCATTTTTGTTCTAGATACAAATCTACATAGATTCACCAAGTTCCATCAAAATCGGATTCAATTCAAAGGTCAATTTGTCAAATCGTCAAAGTTTAGGTCAATTGTTCTATTCAACTGAATTGATTCGATGAGGAATAATCCTTCACTCGTGTATTCGATCGATTCGGTACGAGTCTCACAACGTGTCATGTTTCAGATCGTGTGAAGCGGGTAACAAGGAGATTGTACGCACGCTCCTGGATCACCACGCCGACGGCAGGATTCATCCCGTCACCAAATACTCCCCCCTCTACATCTCCTGCTATAACGGCCGGAAGGACATAGCCGAGTTACTACTCAAGGTAGGCACAACGTTCCCAATCTAGTCATATTGGATAGTGACGCGTTTTTAAATTTGTTTATTAATTTTGAAATAACAGCTTTAGAACATCTAAATTAATTAATACAGTGTTGAGTACATGGGAGTCGATTTAGCGAAATATCAGTTTCTTGGTGATAACTTTTGAACGGTATGAGATATTAAAACTCTAATACGCGAGAAATAGAGATAATTATAATAGCTTCAAGATAATATACGTTATAACTATTTGAGTCATGTCGCATAACTGTTGAACGTATAGGCCTACAGCTGAAAAACGTTTTTTTTTCAGCTGTATACGCTTGACAGTTATGCAACGTGACTAGAATAGTTTTAACTTATATCATCTTGAAGCTATTATCATTATCTGTGTTTCTTGCTGATTATAATTTTGATATCTGATACCGTTCAAAAGTTATCACCAAGAAACTGATATTTCGCTAAATTGACTCCCGCGGACTCTTCAGGAGTACTGATAATGTTGAATCTATCTGCCTGGTGGCCAATTCTGAAAACTATAAAATAACAACCAATAAAATACTAAACTAAACTAAAATAAAATAAAATAAATAAAATACTAACTATAAAATAATATATTTTATGATCCAAGTTAAAATTGATATTTTCATCACTATCATCAAAATGTACGTGCGTAAGTGTTCAGACTTGATATACTTATTTGTAATTTGTTTTTCTTATGTATAAAATGTTAGTAGACCCGCAGACAAGTCAACTTTTTGTGACTTTGCGGGTCTACGAAATTGTACTGAAATCTTTGTGAGAACACGAATAAAAAATTAAAAAAAAAAAAAGTACATAATATAATGAAGTCATAATACATAATAATGAAGTCCAAAGATTCGATAGTTTCAAATAATTATAAATATCACATTGAAATAACTTTCAAAATAAATTTGAGAAACGTCAACTTTTGATCAACTTTCATAATGACATTTCATAACTGACCAAACTTCTTTATGTCCAATGTTGAATTTTTCTCGATGGATCATTTTCCTGCATGGATGGTTTTATTTTTCGGTCTCTTAAAAAACGTTGGATATATAATAGAGGTTTCACTGTCCATTATTGTAGCTACAATTTGAAATTAACTAAAAATATGTGATACTAAAAACTCATTCCGAAATTCATGGAAAAAATATATATTTGATGATCGAAAATATTGAAATTGAATGACAACTCCAATATCTATTATCTTTACAGGTCTCTAGATACTACCCAGTCTCACAAAATATTTGTTCATCAACTCTTTTTTTTTCAATTCTGACAAAATTTAGTACCAGTATTATAAATGTTGATTATATCAACTAAAGACAACCAGTAAAGGGGGAGTGAGGTATTGTTATTATTTTATTTTATTCCAAAGGACACATAGGCCTACATTTCGTGATTATAATGTAATATATATGGAACGTCAATCAGTGAATAAATAAATAAAAAAAAATCTGCTATTTCATATACACACATTCATATGTACATTATCACATAGTCAGTTTATTATGAAAAGTATTAGCAGATGGCATGATATAAATATGAATAGATTAATCGAATGTAATAATATTCATTCGCGTCATGTAGGCCTATGCTCATCTCATCACTAAGAGTGACACAGTGGTCAAAAGACGATTGCATCAAACGTCTGTTTTTGTCCGCGTCGTAGAAATTTCCGGAGCTGATCGAGCAGGGAACCGTGGAGAAGTGGCTGCCGCTGCACGCGTGCTGCATCAACGGTCACGTCCAGGTCATGGAGCTGCTGCTCCGCTTCCCCTATCCGGAGCACCTGTTGCACACGTACAGGTAGGTGCTCCGTCGTTACTTCGTGTCGGCTCGATGAACGATAGATAGAGACATGTAAACATAGCTTCTATTTTTTCTTCTCATAGCGTCTAGAATTTGAAAAGTAGCAATTTGGTGCATCTATTATTTTGAAACATTGTGTTTTGTAGCGCAACAACATTCTGTAGCCTAACAACAGTAAAACCACTAGATAACGTACAATAGGCATACAAGAAAAATACCCCAATTTACATTATTTGGAAAAATACTCTTCACAAGCGGGTCAAACCGATGCCTCATCTACCGCCTGCATTTTCAGCTGCACTTTTTTTCAAATTCCCCAACTAACTTCACCTGTTTACACCTCAATTGACATAATTTTGGAAAAAATAACATCTATAATGCTTCTATTCTGAATATAGCGTCTGTATAACCAATACATTAAAACGTAGTAGATTCAGACAATTGTAGCGCTTTGTCGCCTTTTCAAAAACGTGATAAAACAAGAGCAAATGTATTGGAACATGAAGAAATATCAGAAAAACATGTGAAGAAGCACTTTTAGATTTCATCGCTTTTATAGCAATTGCTATTTTTACATGTCTCTAGCGATAGCGAACGCTATCGTATATATAGTATATATATATATATATATATATATATATATATATATATATATATATATATATATATATATATATATATATATATATATATATATATATATATATATATATATATATATATATATATATATATATATATATATATATATATATATATATATATATATATATATATATATATATATATATATATATATATATATATATATATATATATATATATATATATATATATATATATATATATATATATATATATATATATATATATATATATATATATTATATATATATATATATATATATATATATATATATATATATATATATATATATATATATATATATATATATATATATATATATATATATATATATATATATATATATATATATATATATATATATATATATATATATATATATATATATATATTATATATATATATATATATATATATATATATATATATATATATATATATATATATATATATATATATATATATATATATATATATATATAATATATATATATATATATATATATATATATATATATATATATATATATATATATATATATATATATATATATATATATATATATATATATATATATATATATATATATATATATATATATATATATATATATATATATATATATTATATATATATATATATATATAAATTATATATATATATATATATATATATATATATATATATATATATATATATATATAATATATATATATATATATATATATA
>OZ023335.1:26956942-27037749 GCA_964007535.1 Brachyptera risi | reverse complement strand
TATATATATATATTATATATATATATATATATATATATATATATATATATATATATATATATATATATATATATATATATATATATATATATATATATATATATATATATATATATATATATATATATATATATATATATATATATATATATATATATATATATATATATATATATATATATATATATATATATATATATATATATATATATATATATATATATATATATATATATATATATATATATATATATATATATATATATATATATATATATATATATATATATATATATATATATATATATATATATATATATATATATATATATATATATATATATATATATATATATATATATATATATATATATATATATATATATATATATATATATATATATATATATATATATATATATATATATATATATATATATATATATATATATATATATATATATATATATATATATATATATATATATATATATAATATATATATATATATATATATATATATATATATATATATATATATATATATATATATATATATATATATATATATATATATATATATATATATATATATATATATATATATATATATATATATATGTATATATATATATGTATATATATATATATATATATATATATATATATATATATATATATATATATATATATATATATATATATATATATATATATACATATATATATATATATATATATATATATATACATATATATATATATATACATATATACACATATATATATATATATATATATATATATATATATATATATATATATATATATATATATATATATATATATATATATATATATATATATATATATATATATATAATATATATATATATATATATATATATATATATATATATATATATATATATATATATATATATATATATATATATATATATATATATATATATATATATATATATATATATATATATATTATATATATATATATATATATATATATAATATATATATATATATATATATATATATATATATATATATATATATATATATATATATATATATATATATATATATATATATATATATATATATATATATATATATATATATATATATATATATATATATATATATATATATATATATATATATATATATATATATATATATATATATATATATATATATATATATATATATATATATATATATATATATATATATATATATATATATATATATATATATATATATATATATATATATATATATTATATATATATATATATATATATATATATATATATATATATATATATTATATATATATATATATATATATATATATATATATATATATATATATATATATATATATATATATATATATATATATATATATATATATATATATATATATATATATATATATATATATATATATATATATATATATATATATATATATATATATATATATATATATATATATATATATATATATATATATATATATATATATATATATATATATATATATATATATATATATATATATATATATATATATATATATATATATATATATATATATATATATATATATATATATATATATATATATATATATATATATATATATATATATATATATATATATATATATATATATATATATATATATATATATATATATATATATATATATATATATATATATATATATATATATATATATATATATATATATATATATATATATATATATATATATAGTATATATCGTATATAGCTAACGCTATTCGTTTGTTACGCAGATTACTTTTACATGAAAATAAACACAAATGAACAAATACTGAGGCCTATGGTAGACAATAATGAACTAACGATACGTTGATTTCTCAGAAAATTAAAATTAAAATACGGTGAAACATTGATGTATCTTTTCCACAACTGTCTTTTTTCTGCTTCCATAATTTATTTTCTTCCACTCTACTCTCTTATGTCCAGTGTGAATTCATTTCATCAATTATTTTCCCGCATGGATGGTTTTATTTTCCTGATCTCTTGAAAACAAAACAATGGATATAGGTTTGAAATTTAATTCAAAATGTTTGATTTAATTTAATGTAGACCTTCAATTTAAAATGAACTGAAAAATAAAATTACCTGATACGAAAAATTCATTCGAAAGTTTATGGAAAAAATATAGGCCTATATTTGATGAATCACTGTGACACCAGAATGAAAGCTGGTGTCATACACTGAACATCGCTTTCTTGTATATGTATTCTTATATGCAAATAAAGAAGATTTATTATTATTATTATTATTATTAATTATTATTATTATTAAATCAAATGGCAACACCAATATCTTTACAGGTCTCCAGATACTTTCCAATCTCACAAAATATTTCTTTGTCAACTCTTCTTTCTTCTTTATTGGGTTTAACAACGCACTGTACTGATGACTACGATCTATTGGCATCGGTGAATGATATATTAGATGATGGGATGATGGGATGATGAGGTGACAGGTTATACCATCGGGTGTGTTCGGATAGTGGGAAGAAGTCGGTTGTGGCCTCTTGTTAGGGAACCATCCCAGTAGAATGAACAATTTAATTGATTAAAAGTGAGGGTCACAAAATATACTCAAGATTTCAAATATCTGCTGTTCTCTCTTCCCCAGGGATGTGCGCGGCGAGTGGGAATACCGCATGGCGTTCGACGTCAACAGCCGAGACGTGACCAACCAGAGCGCGCTGTACGTCGCTTGCCTGCTCGGCAACCACAAGATGGCCGACTACCTGCTCAAGTTCCGCGTGCGCGCGACCAGGGTCAAGCGGGACGAGGAGAAGGAGGAGGAGGGGAAGGGGGAGGAGGAGGAGGTGCTGAGTCCGACCCGGAGACGAGTATCTGACGGGATACAGTCCATCATGGCCCGGTTGAATCTCAGTAGGATGGGAGAGAGTCAAGGTGAGGTGATACAATTTTATTTTACGATTGTAATTGTTTACAGTGTAACCTCAATCCATCGTTTTGCAAGGGACCAGGAAAATAAAACCATTCATGCAAATTCAACGAAAATTCACGAAAATTCAACATTGATTACATGGAAGTGGGGTCAGAAAACATAAACATATACATTTATAAACATTATAAACATTTAAAATGGGGTGGTAAGATCGCCCTTGTGGTGCCCCGTCCAAACGATTCTATCTTTCATCCTTAGCCTTAATTAGGGAACAAGGATTTTGTATCAAGTTTCGATGTTATTAAAAAAAAAAAAAAAAATTCTCATTCATACCCGATATAAATGGATGAATAAATGAACGTTGTAAAGCATACAAAGTTCGAGTCTCTTAATTGATTCCTAACCTTGTCTGTTCTTTCCAGACGGCGTCGGGAAGAGCGAATGCCAACTGTCTCCCATTCAACTCGACCTGTACTGTAACAACGGCAGCGAGACCGCCCTGCACGCGGCCGTGCGCGGCAGGCATGCGGACATCGCAGGGGCGCTGCTTCTGAGCGGGGCCGACCCTAACCTCACTTGTCGGACGCCTGACGCGGGGCACGACGCGGGAAGTTCCACCGCGCTCGTCGCCGCGTGCAGGAACAGGGACGTGGGGTGAGGACGCAATGTCGTTACAGCGTTGTTGTTTTTTTCAACGTTTTCAAATTGATATCGTAGTACAGTGAAACCTCTATCCATCGTTTTCCACTAGGGAACAGGTAAATTATCTATCCATGCAGGAAAATGATCCATCCTGAAAAATTAAATAAGAGCCGGGTGAGAAAAAATGAGTGATACACGCAGGAAAACGATGGATCCGGGAACGATGCATAGAGGTCTCACTGTACGATCATTCATCTCCCGTGTGCAAAATTACGAGCGAAAATTCACCTATTGGCTATTTCTCTTATCTCGGGGCATGCATTTTACCGGTAATAGTTTTGACCGCTAGAAATAATGCTTAGTTCATCTGCTAACTAAAACAAATGAGTTAAAACTGAATAAACCAATAACTGAAACAGATCAAGTCTACAGACCTAATACATATTCCAGGGGACAAGACTGAAAAAAAATTGCCAAAGTGAAGAATTTATAAAAGAAAATATTCAACATGAGGAAGTAGGCTTACTATTAAATTATTATTAATTAATAATTAATAATATTAATTATAATATTAATTAAAATATTAATATTAATATTAATTAATATTAAATTAATTATTATTAAACTTTAGTGATGATATCGATTCTCAAAATCAGGAATCGATTCTCTATGCTCCAGAATCGATCAAAAATCGATTTTGAAAAAAATAAAAAAATAAATAAAATGATAATAATAAGAAAAGTTCATTCTCAAAAAAGTAGTGTAATTTGAAACTTTTTTTTTTCAACTTTCCCAAGGCGTTCACGTGAAAAATAGCTGCTAGAGACTTCTTTGAACTGTACTGTACCATTTGGGTATTTCCGTCAACGTTCGGCTGTCAGACGTAACCGAAGGGATAGCTTTTGTCCAGATAGTAATATCTCAACAATACAGAATAATATGGACAGCGAAATGAGCACTTATTGCAACGTAAAGATGTACAGCATTGAACAAAACATTTTTTTTTTTAAATCGATTTTTCGATTTGAAAATTGTTTCACATTAGAATCGATTCCTAATTGATTCTCGATCAATGGATGTTATCACTAAAAAAATCAAAAAGGTACCGGTAATTATTAACCAATGAAAAGAAGTACCAGAGGTAAAATCACTGAACGGGTTTCTGGGTGACTTGTAACTCATTACATATGTATAATTAGCTGAAAGCTAGGCCTACAGAAAGAAAATTTTGTAATCGTTGAAAATGAAAGCGTTTCCAAAGAATGAAATGACAAAACTAAAACAGAACTCCAATTTTTGTGTTCAATTTTGTCAGGTTGGTTGACCTGCTACTGAGGCACGCTGCGAGAGATGACGACTGCAAGGCGTTGCGGGTGGCCGCTTCTAATCGAGACGACCTGCTCATCGCTAAACTCCTCTCCACCAAGGTACGACGTCGAGGTTTAAAGTGCCCTGTTTTCAGAGAATGCTTGTTTGTACGACAGAAGGGCATGCAATTACCTCTGCGGTGACCAAGGTAGAGGTCAAAACCGTGAAGTGATTTGTGAAAATCTCATGTGTTTGTTCAATTGTCTATGTGTTCTATCAACGGACTCTACACTATGAGTATTTCTACTGATAAACCTCGGTAAAATACTGTCCTTCCTTCCCCTTTCACCCGATTCATATAATTTTTTTTTTCAAATTCATTCACATTTGACTAGCATTACTTAGGCCTATCGGTTATTTTTACGTAATTACTGAATAAATCACAGCAAAAATTTGCATTGCTTCAATGTATAGGCCCTCGTTGATGAAAAAGATTTGAAAAAAGAATCAAGATTACAAAAAGTTGATGATGTATTTTTTCTCTCCGCTAAAAATCTTCAAATTGTTCACTATCTCTTGACATTATCAACTCAAAAATGATTCTTCATTCCTTTTGGGATGGTAAGATCGCCCTTGTGGTGCCCCGTACAAACAATCCCACCTTTCATCCATAGCCTCAATTGGGGGGGTGATGATTTTGTATCAAGTTTCAAATCTGAGTGAATGAATATATGAATGAATGAATGAATATTGTTTGTTCAACGACCCCACTAACAGCTAGGTTATACGGGGGTACAAATGAACAGGTGATTATGAAACCATGAAGTGATGTTGTGAAAGGACGTTAACAAAAACCCATGCCTTATGCGGGACTCAAATCCACGCTCAACGATGACCTCAGTTTCTGAAGCGGCGCCTCAGTTGACTGAGCTACCGAGGGCGGTCAGTTTTGAATGTAATGGAGAAATGCCAAAAAAAAAATTGTGTTTGCCGACAATGTTCAACCTGAGACTGTCAGTCAAGTTAGGTTGGGTTGGGTTGGGTTGGGTTGGGTTGGGTTGGGTTGGGTTGGGTTGGGTTGGGTTGGGTTGGGTTGGGTTAGGTTGAGTTGGGTTAGGTTAGGTTAGGTTGAGTTGGGTTGGGTTGGGTCGGGTTGGGTTGGGTTGGGTTGAGTTGGGTTGGGTCGGGTTGGGTTAGGTTAGGTTGGGTTGGATTGAGTTGGGTTGGGTTGGGTTGGGTTAGGTTAGGTCGAGTTGGGTTGGGTCGGGTTGGGTTGGGTTGGGTTGGGTTGGGTTAGGTTGGGTTCAGTAGGGTTGGGTTGGGTTGGGTTGGGTTAGGTTGGGTTCAGTAGGGTTGGGTTGGGTTGGGTTGGGTTGGGTTGGGTTGGGTTAGGTTGGGTTCAGTAGGGTTGGGTTGGGTTGGGTTGGGTTGGGTTGGGTTAGGTTGGGTTGGGTTAGGTTGGGTTCAGTAGGGTTGGGTTGGGTTGAGTTGGGTTGGGTTGGGTTGGGTTGGGTTGGGTTAGGTTGGGTTCAGTAGGGTTGGGTTGGGTTGGGTTGAGTTGGGTTGGGTTGGGTTGGGTTAGGTTGGGTTCAGTAGGGTTGGGTTGGTTCAGTTCAAGTTAGGCTAACCTCAAAAGCGTGACCCTCACAGCTCTGATACTCTTACTGCCCCGTCATCCAGGCGTATCCGGACCCGGAATACAAGCTGAACAAGGCGGCGATGACGGAGGAGGGAATCCCGGCCAGCTTCTCCCAGCTCTCCCTGAGCTCCCTGACTTACAGCAGCCTGTTCCCTAACGCGGCCACGATGATCAACTGGCACAACCAGCAGTGCGACCTGTCGCAGATACGACACCAGTGGCTGGTGAGTCTCGGACACGCGTTGCCACGGGTAACGCCTGGCGTCGCAGTCGTATACTTTTGTCACTATGTAGTGATAATATTGATTAAGACGCCGCAGGCGCTCTACACGGGCTCGTTGTTTGCTCGCTGCAGACTCGAGTGTAACATGCATCGTGTGCTAGGCGCCACCCATAGACTAGCCCGCCGAACTCAGATTCACATAAACGCCGTTAATTCCCTAGCTCACACTTCTGATATATTTCACATTCTATGTTTTTTTTCGGTATTAAAAAATATGTATCTAGGTTTTCGTAAATTAGATATTTTCCCATTTTCCATTCGAAGAATTCGATAAATCACAAATTTTTGGTTCAAAATTCTGTATTTGCGCTAACCTTCGTTTTTCAATTACTAACAGAATGCAAAAACACTCACATTGAAATCTAAAAAATTACGGCCGTGAGAGTTTGCGGCGTGAAATACGAGCGCCTGCGGCCTCTTAATTGAGAATCGATTCAGAAACGGTTCTAATTTAAAATGATTCTCAAATCGAAAAATCGATTCTTTTTTCCTCGTAACAGTGTCGTGTATGTCATCGCAGGTGGACGCCGCTCTGACGATAAACCCCAAGCTGAAGCTGAACCCGCGTAACCAAGACGTCGTGCTGTTTGCAATTACCAGGATAGATCTCTCCAAGAACGCCATCACCTGGCTTCCTCCAATCATATTCCAGCTACAGTCTCTCAGGTCAGTCATTGGCTGCACGGTGAGACAGGTGGGACAGTCGCAATTGCTTGCCCTACTTTTGTCTAAAGAAAACAAGAGGTTTTTTAGATATGTAGGAATTTAGCATTAATAATGGAATAGACTAGGGATAACATCGATTAAGAATCGATTCTGATGTAAAACGATTCTCAAATCAAAAAATAGATTTTTCCAAAAAAAAAAAATTCTGATGTAAAACGATTCTCAAATCAAAAAATCGATTTTTCAAAAAAAAAAAAAATCGGTTCAGTGCTGTATTTCTTTACGTCGTAATAAGTGCTCATTTCGTTGTCTATACCATTCTGTATTGTTGAGATATTACTATCTGGACAAAAGCTATCCCTTCGGTTATGTCTGACAGCCGAACGTTGACGGAAATACCCGAATGGTACAGTACAGTTCAAAGAAGTCTCTAGCAGCTATTTTTCACGTGAACGCCTTGGGAAGGTTGAAAAAAAAGTTTCAAATTAGGTACACTACTTTTTTTGAGAATAAACTTTTTTTAAACATTTTTTTTTCAATTTTTTTTTTCAAAATCATTTTTTAATCGATTCTGGAGCATGGAGAATCAATTCCCAATTTTGAGAATCGACGTCATCCCTAGAATGGACTACCAAATCCAAATATTCCACAAGGATATATATTTTTGATATTCTTCGTGTTTCACAGGACTTGAATTCATCTAACATTATATTTCATTCCATTATTTCTCACTAGGCCTATGAATGTCTTTTTCAGATTAATTAGCTATATTTTGGGGTGGTAAGATCGCCCTTGTGGTGCCCCGTCCAAACGATCCCACCTTTCATCCATAGCATTAAATGGGAAAAAATGATTTTGTATCAAGTTTCGATATTATTAAAAAAAAAAATTTAGCTATTACGTGAAAATTTGCACAATGTTGGACATTGAACTGGTTTGTATGAAATATTATTTCTGAAAAATGTATTCAAAATTTGAATATGAAATTAACTGGAGTACCCAATGAACCAAATATCAAGTTGAAAAGTATTTTTTTTAAATACCCATAAAAAATTAGTGTTATTCGACTACGTACTGCTTCATATTGAAAAGTTAGAATTAAAGTGTGATTTCTGTTGATAATCCCGTAGTTATCTATAGTGATCTAGAGTTGGCAGTTCCTACTTTTAGTAGTTTGCTACAAAATTATATATTTCACATAATAATAGGCCACCAAACCTTAAGATAAATGCTATATGCCCACAACTCTAGCTATTTTACTAAGGCCCAGTATTACCAAGTCCAGTTAGTATTTATCTGAGAGGTGGTGAAGACAAATACCACAGGTAACCATGGTGAAAACAAGTTTGAACTGTCAGATAGAGGCTAACTGGACTTGGTAATACCGGGCCTAGATCAATTTCAATCCATAAAAACAGTACCAGAGATCATTCGTTCAACTTATATGCCGGACAAAAGGGAATCTATTGTTGCATGAAACGGGTTCCGAGCACACTTGCTAAACATTATATAGGCCTAATTCTCTTTCAAATTGTATCAAATGTATTTAGAAAAATAGTTTATTCAAATCAACAATCAAAAACATTCTCTTAACGAATGCTTCCACTCAGTTAAGTACTACAGTTGAACCTCTTTAGTACGTTTTACAGGGGACCAGACTGAAAAGACTTACTAAAGTGAAAAACTTACTTAAGAGACTATTTAACATGCAAGAGCTTATAGATGGGATCAAAAAATAAAACTTACTAAGGAGAAAAATGCACTAACGAGGTACTTACTAAAGAGGTTCTACTGTATCTTGATTTTATCAAAACTA
This sequence comes from Brachyptera risi, assembly GCA_964007535.1. NCBI lineage: Eukaryota > Metazoa > Arthropoda > Insecta > Plecoptera > Taeniopterygidae > Brachyptera > Brachyptera risi. Next base: position 27,028,386 of record OZ023335.1, on the reverse strand, counting down.
CTAAATAAATTTGGTAGTTTTAAATAATGAAAAAATTGCTTATCTTATTTGTTTGTAATGTTATGATTGGTGTAAAGTAATCTGTAATCAGTAATCAATCATCATCTATTTGCTCATTTTTATATTATTGACAAAGTGCGTTATTTTTACTGCTTCTGTGCTTTAACATTCCAATCTCAATGTACGATACTAATTGATGTAATGAGTGAATAAACTTCATGATTATACTATTTTCATATTGTTCTGAACGTCGGGCTTAAGAGCCCGCATCTTAGACGGATTTGCAGGATGCACTTTGGCCACATATATCTCAAGAACTACAAACAACCCGGACTTGCGGTAAAATGCAATGAATAAACAATACTCTCACAATTAGATATGCCTAATCGAAAATTGAAGAATTATTTTATTATGGAGCAATAATTGGATCAAAATGTGCCTAATTTGATGGTTTGCATTGCCTAATTCCAGGTTCTCGAATAATAGTAGAAATAAATTACAAACGCACATCCTTAAGTTCAACTTTGCTTATCAATATTTAAAATTCTAATCCGCCTTTTATTCCACAGTTTTCCCAATTTCCTTGGCCAAAATGTGTAATGTAACTAGATTTTGTCCAAATTATGAAATGAAAAACTCCCCCATCTAGCGGTGGTTACTGGAACTCTTTCAATATTATCCTTTTTTCACTTTTCAACCCACAATCAAACTTTTAAACGCACATCGAACTTGGGTCGAGCATTTCGAAGAGAAACATGCTCAGCTAGGATGCGGGCTCTTAAGCCAGGGTTCAAGTCTCGCCTCGCTCCACCATTTTGACTGAGGTGTTATGGTTGCGATGTGAATTCCTTTTTTTTCCGTTGAAGTTTCAATGTACTATAAGTCCACGTTGATCCAAAATACAAGTGCCAAAAAAAAAATCAGTTCATGAAAATTTGGATTAATCAAAAAATTCCTTTTCCACGAAAATCATCGCACTTCCCGGTTAGAATCGGTTGAAACGAGGTCTACATAAAATATGACCCACCAGCTTACCTCGACGAATGTCCTCCAGGTATTTGAACGTCGCCCAGAACAAGATCGAGAAGCTGCCGTCGCCCGAAGAGGCCGCAGCCCCCGTCCCCAAGAGGTCATCCAAGGTCAAGGGTGCGGTCAGGGCGGGCTACAGCGCTCCCGTACTGGAAGAAGTATACCTGCAGGTACACGCACAAGTTGACCAACTGTTGACATCAACTTACAAGTCAACTGACATAACTTATGAAATTCTCGCATTGTGACCTTGAAAATGCTCTTCCGGTCAAAATATTACACTTAAATAATCTAGGATAAAATGATTCTGATGGGAGAAAAAAAGAAAAAGAATCATCCTGAGATGAGTTGTCAAGTGGTTAATTCACTAAACCGTCATTCAGGAGACCGGGAATCGATTCCCAACATGGTCGACTATCGTGACAAGTTTTTTTTGTGGTTTCCCTCTGTCGTTCAGGTCAATACTGGGATGGTTCCTTAACAACAGGCCATGACCGACTCCTTCCCGCCATCCAAAACATCTAATGAAATAATCTTCCATCCCATCATCTCATTCATCATCCACCGACGCCAATAGATCGTAACCATCAGTACAGTGCATCGTTTAACTCAATATTGGATTATTAGAAAATAAATTATATATAGGCCTATAGAATATCTGAATAACTGAAAAAAAAAAGTCAAATTTTTTCCTGTGCATGAAATAAAAACCTGCACTACGCTCATCCGATGCGTGAGTTTCCGAGTAACCAAACTGTCTCCGTTGGTTGCCAGGACAACCGTCTGGAGTCGGTGTGCGAGTCGATCTTCCACCTGCCGTCTCTGGTGACCTTGGACGTGTCCAACAACAAGCTGCAGAGCCTGCCGTACGACATGTGGCGCGCGGCCAAGCTGAAGGAACTCAACGTGTCGTTCAACTTGCTGCGGGAACTGCCCTCCAGTCCTCCCGACATCGCGTTGGACGCGTTGGCTGGCATCAGGTAGTGACTAGTGATGATATCGATTCATCCAGAAGCGATTCGGAATCGATTCAGATGTGAAACGATTCTCAAATTGAAAAATCAATTAAAAAAAAAGGAATATCTGCCTAGGCCTATATTTTTTTTAGTAATATTTTTTTTTTTAATTTCTTTTTTTGGGGGGTTAGTGCCGTCTTCTTCACATCGCAATACGTGCTCATTTTGTTGTCTACATTATTTTGTATTATTGAGAAAAAAATAGAAAATGATAGCCTAATTAATTTGATTAATTCTTGAAATTTTTTTTTTTTTTTTTTTTTGGTGGGGGGGGGGTCGGTGTTGTACTTTTTCACGTTGCAATACGTGCTCATTTCGTTGTCCATATTATTTTGTATTGTTGAGATTTTACTGGACACAAGCTATCCCTTCGGTTACGTCCGACAGCCGAACGTTGACGGAAATACCCGAATGGTACAGTACAGTTCAAAGAAGTCTCGAGCAGCTATTTTTAACGTGAACGCCTTGGGAAGGTTGAAAAAAGAAAGTTTAAAATTACACAACCTTTTTTGTGGGTGAAATTTCAAATTTCTTTTCTCAGAATCAATTTTCAATCGATTCTGGAGCTTATATAATCGATTCCCGATTTTAGGAATCGATGTCATCCCTAGTAGAAACACATCGCTGGTTGATCTCGGAGCGATTTTGTTGGGTTTTAGAATAGTGTAGCGCAGGGCTTCCCAAACTGGCGGCCAGCGGAACCTTTCCAAACGGCCCGCAGTATGATCTCTCGTAAAATCCCTCAATTTAGTATAACATTTGGTTTGAACCGTTGTTACAAGCGAAATGGTAGTGGCAGTCTCACTAAACATGGGTATTATAAAAGAAAAGTACTGCAAAGTTGGTTCACCATTGAGAATAATTTGACATTTTATAAATAAGAATAACCCTCAATGAAATACATCTAACAAATAGTAATTTGATATCTGGTGGAAATGTTGTTCTGAAATGTGGAACATTGTACGGGCTTCAGTTTTTGGACATCACTATTTTTTCGCAAACATGATTGCGTGTTGCATCAGTACTGTATCGCGTTGTCGTGTCGTATTAACGGTCGTGTTGTCGACAGTGCCGGGGGTCGTGGGGTCGGAGGTCAGAGGTTCTCGGCCAGCTTCGAGCTGCCGAGCTCTCAGGACTCGGGAGACGTGGACGCCGATCACCTCGTTGACGCGGCAACGCTTCAAGCCGAGCGAGAGAAGTCCGTGCGGTGAGTACATGACTAAGCTCGGAAAGAAGCGTTCTCTCTAGCTTTATGGCAATCGTTCATTGTGAAGTTATTCGAGAAGGTGTATAGTGCAAGCCGAGCCAAAAGCCCACTGTAGACAGTTATTGATCCAGTTGGGATTTTTAACACCATTTTTTTAATATATATTTTTTTTCATTTGCTTTTTTTTATCTATTGCCTCAATTGGGGAACAATAATTTCGTATCAAGTTTTGATGTTATTAAAAAAAAAAATCTGGTTTGGACCTACAGTGAAACCTCTGTCCATCATTTTTGAAGGGAGCAGGAAAAAAAGCCATCCATCCAAGAAAATTTAACATTGATTAAATGGGAGTGGGGCGAGACAAAATGAATGGTACAAGCAGAAAAACGATGGATCCGGGAACGATGCATAGAGGTTTCACTGTATATATTTTCCAAGGTGTCATAAATGTGAAGGAAACCATTCACAATATCAAAACATCTAACCAAATTCACAATCATGACACTAGAAAAGACGGTGATTTATATACACAAAAATGCTCGCCGAAACTAACTCGGGTGAACTCAAATTATTCGAAATTCAAACTTTATAATGAGTTACCAGAAGCTATGAGAAATTCGTAGGGGTGTGCAAATCCATGTTTTTTATTTCGAACCAAATCCAAACCGAAACTTCATCAAAATTACCCGAACCTGAATCCGAATCTTTTTAACATGCATTGTGGAGCGAAATAATGGGGCAAACGACACTGCTGATCAAGTTACACTTGATCCAGGAAGTGAAAATCCTATCTCAGTATTCTCATAATTACCCCTGCATAAAACATTTTGTGCAGCACAAGTCTAACCATTATTGTTCTTGAGAATGGCAAATGCAGTGTAGCCACGTTTTTGGCGCCAAGATTCGAAATTTTGGAATCTTTCATGTCAGACCAAATCAGAATCTTAGAGTGGATTCGGATTCGATTTGAAAAACATGGGTTCACACACCTCTAGAAATTTAGAATCATTATCAAAATTTAAAATTGAATTGAAAAAACTTCTTATGGGCAAACCTTATTATTTCTTGAATGAATACTTGTCAAGAGGCCGCAGGCGCTCGTATTTCACGCCGCAAACTCTCACGGCCGTAATTTCTGAGATATCAATGTGATTGTTTTTGCATTCTGTTAATAATTGAAAAACGGAGGTTACTGCATTCACAGATTTTTGAACAGAAAATTTGTCATATTTCAAATTCTTCAAATGGAAATTGAAGAAATTTCGTGAATGCGAAAACCTGATGTACATATTTTTGAATACCGAAAAGAAATATAAAATGTGAAATATATCAAAATAGTGAGATGGGGAATTAACGGCGTTCATGTGAATATGAGTTTGGCGGGCTAGTCTATTGGTTGCGCCGAGCACACGATGCATGTTAAACTCGAGTCTGAAGCAAGCGAACAACAAGCCCGTGTAGAGGGCCTGCGGCCTCTTATCATGATGACGTGCGTTGAGAGTGTTTTTTGACTGTTGGTCTGTTGTTCAGGGAACTGGACGTGTCTCGCCACAACATCTGGGGGCGTCAGGTGGAGGTGACCGAACAGGCGCTACACAACGACGAGGAGGTGCACGACAAGTGTTCCCAGCTGTCAGCGCTAAACCTCGCGCACAACCAGTTCAACAGTATACCAGCATGCTTACCTTGTCTAGCCGTCAAGCTGACGCGGCTCAATCTCAGCTATAACGGGTGAGTTCAATGGCGTACCAGCATGCTTACCTTGTCTAGCCGTCAAGCTGACGCGGCTCAACCTCAGCTATAACGGGTGAGTTCAATGGCGTACCAGCATGCTTACCTTGTCTAGCCGTCAAGCTGACGCGACTCAACCTCAGCTATAACGGGTGAGTTCAACGGCGTACCAGCATGCTTACCTTGTCTAGCCGTCAAGCTGACGCGGCTCAATCTCAGCTATAACGGGTGAGTTCAATGGTGTACCAGCATGCTTACCTTGTCTAGCAGTCAAGCTGACGCGACTCAACCTCAGCTATAACGGGTGAGTTCAACAGCATACCAGCATGCTTACCTTGTCTAGCCGTCAAGCTGACGCGGCTCAACCTCAGCTATAACGGGTGAGTTCAACGGTATACCAGCATGCTTACCTTGTTGATACCAGCATGCTTACCTTGTTCATACCAGCATGCTCATCCTGTCTAGTGTTCAAACTGACACGTATCAATTCCAGAGCTCTTCTAGATCTCCAATATTGAGCAAGAGGAGCCCATATTTTTCAATAAGACCATGAGATGCCAGGCAAGTAATTGAGGAAAATTCGTTTGTGTGAACGGCACTATTCAAGACTGGACAAAACCATGATTTATTGAATTCTCATATTTTTTTGTCTCAGCTCAATGCTCAATTTGACTGTTTGACTCTCAATTTTTTTCATCTCCATTTCAATGTAGAAATTTGTCACCCGTATTCATTTATGAATTTCAAATATCAAATTGATTGAAAAAAAGTGATCAACCAGTCAACCTCCAGCTTACCTCGATAAAATGTTCAACCTCCAGCTTACCTCGATAGAATGGCCGATCTCCAGCTCATTGCCATAGAATCCGACCGACCTCCAGCTTTCCTCAATGGAATGGCCGACCTCCAGCTCGCCTCGATAGAATATCCGACCTACAGCTTACCTCGATAGAATGGTCGACCTCCAGCTCACCTCGATACAATGGCCAAACTCCAGCTCACCTCGATAGAATGTCCGACCCCCAGCTTACCTCGTCGCGACGCTTGTGTTTGCAGGTTACGCAGCATGGGTCACATCACGTCGTACCCGGGCCCGCTGAAGCAGCTGGACTTGTCTCACAACAGCGTCAGCTGCTGGCCCAGCTGGCCAAGCCTGCCCCAGGTGGGCCCCGCCCCGGTTGATGGGCCCGAGCTTGCCAGCATCAAGTGTTTCGCGCCCGTGGACGGGGTGCCCAGCACGTACTCCATGCCCGTGTCGGGTGAGTCGGATTATATGAGATGTGATCGGACAGACTGAATGTTGGTCACGGGTAGATATTAGTGATGACATCGATTCTCAAAATTAGGAATCGATTAAAAATCCCAACTTCTAATCATAACATTGTCACGAGTGTTTGTTGTTATCTCAGGTCGACGATCCCTGCGCAGCGCCGTGCTGAACTGCGTCTGCGTACACCGTCGACACCTGCGCCTGGACAACCTGCGCACGCTCGTACTGGCCGACAACAACTTGTCGCGCATACAGCTGACGACCGACGACGACGGAGCTAGCGCCGCTTCGGAAGAGGACGACAACGAGTGGGTCAGTGCCGAACTTACACATACGTCTCTCCTATCACATCTTGTTCCATTGTTTTTCCATCAACATTTTGATAGACAATCATTGTTTCATAATTGAGGCTGAGGATGAATTAGTAAAATCCTACTCTTCTGGTTGACGTTCGAGAGTGGCTCCGTCTTTATTGATCCAAGACTTTGAGGTTAATAACAGTAGAAGTCTTCGAGTGTTAGCTGGCTACACCACCCTTGGTAGCTCGGTCAGCTGAGGCACCGCTTCAGGAACTTTACTCACCGTTGGGCGTGGGTTCGAGTCCCGCATAAGACATGGGTTTTTGTCTTCTCAACAATCATTACTTTATAGTTTTATAATAATCTGCCACTGCGACAAGTGATCGAGTGGTAACACACTGAACCGTCATTCAGGAGACCGGGGTTCTATTCCCGCCATGGTCAGCCATCCTGACAGGGTTTTTTCGTGGTTTCCCTCCGTCGTTCAGGTTGATACTGGGATGGTTCCTTAACAACAGGCCACGACCGACTCCTTCACACCATCCAAAAACACCTTATAAAATAACCCTTTTGTATTTGTATCCAACTTACTCATTACAGATTGTTTTTAGAACAGGTGGTAATGATTGCTATCATGAAATCAAAGGAAAACGAACAAACATAGCCTACTTGATGAAATTACACGTTGTTATTTTTTCTTAGCCCTCTTCCTGAATCACTTATCTTCGTTATATTCTTCAACTCTTCTTCCAATTCATTCCATTCCCACGTCGTTCTCTGGATGAATCCATATTAACTTTCCATCAACTTATCCTTTGCACTTTTCTCTCCAACCCATCATCTCATATATGGTATCATCCACTGACGCCAATAGATCTTACTCATCAGTGGGATGCGTCGTTAAACCCAATATAGAGAAAAAAATGGTAAAATAAAAATAATAATTATCACCTGCTCATTCGTACTCTCGTATAACCTGCCCGTTAGTGGGGTCGTTAAGTAAACAGTCATCATCCTCTCAGAACTAGAATATCAGGAATAGTGAGTTCCGAGCGTGCTGTTCCAGGATCTTGTGAACAGTCCGGTGAGCCCGAGCAAGCTGCGTCTCATGTTCCCCAACCTGAGCATGCTGGACATCAGCAACAATCAGCTGCGGGAGATTCCGCACACGATCCACGAGCTAAGCAACCTCTCCGTTCTCAACATCAGCGGCAACTCGGGTGAGAAATCTCTCCTTCGTTCGTTGGCGCAATAATACTAGGAAAACGCGGGATGTGCGTTGTGAGATGAGCTTGGAAGTATGGAAATCTGGAATGAAGATTACTTTGTCAGCTCAATCTACATAATATACGGACCTTGGATTACTTCAAACATTCGAAAACCTTACCTGCAACTTGTTGATATTTATATTTTATTTATTTATTTATTCATTCATTCAATTATTCCTTTAACCCTCTTCCGAGGAAATCGGGATGGTAAGCAGTTTACAATTATCAGCTTACTAACTTATAAATGTGGCTTATAACATTACATGATATTGAGTAAATCCATTGATAATTAACTATACATGATAATTATAGTAATATTTAAAATGATAATGAATGATAATGATATTTGAATTATTATTTAAAATAATCCCAATAAATAAAAATAGGTTCTAAAATTATAGTGCTGCAACCTGTTGCATATACACTTTGCAGAATCAATTGATACCAATATTTGATAAAATGTCTACTTGTATTGCGTTTTCTCTGTTATCTCTCATTTAATTGCTGTGGAAGTCACTGAATGTGTGATTGTGTTTTCAATATTTAGTGAGAATTTTGAAGCTTTTCAAAAATGTTCATATTCCAAGTATTTCCAATCCGGGTTATTCTACTACGGGTTTAGCGGCAGCTCGGGTGAGAACGCTCGACGCTCGCTGTTGTTGGCGCTAAAACCCCTCTCCTCCCCCCCTGCCTCCTTGGAAAAAAAAAATGCAAAAAGAAGAGAAAAATATATAAACCAAATTGATTTTTCTATTTAATAATAATAATAATAAATCTTCTTTATTTGCATACAAGTATAAATATACAAAAAGGCGATGTTCAGTGTATGAATCCAGCTTTCATTCTGGTGTCACATTGACTGGTCTATCACATCACCCTATATTCTATTTCATATCTAAGATGAACAAGAATTTTTCTCACTTCTCTTTTGCTCTTCCAGTAAGTCTGATTTTATTCTTGATTTAAATGTTTCAATTTTTTTGTAAGTTGATGGAACCTTGTTATATAGTTTCGGTGCAATGTATGAAAACAAAGATTGAAATTTAGCTGTGCGGTGAAATGGTACGTTGAGTGTTTCCTTATGTCTGATTTTCGCTGAGTGCATGGTTCCGCTGTTTTGAATTTTTTTGAAAAGATATTCTGGAGTTTTTTAATTGAAAACCTCATGGATATTGTTGATGCAATGTGATTTGAGAATTGTTTTACATTAGAATTGATTCTGAATTGATTCTCGATTGATTCTCGATTGATCAATGCTATCACCAATATATATATCTCGCTCATCTTACAACACAAAATGCTGCGTTTACCCAGTATCAAAGAATCGTGAACATATAACAAAATTGAACCGCGTGTATTCCCGCAGACATCTCCGAGCTCCCGCCGCAGATGGGCCTCCTCTCCCGATTGTGGAACCTGAACACGCGCGGTTGCGTCCTGCAGGAGCCGCTCAAGTCGATGATCGACTCCAAGAAGTACAAGACGATGGACGTGATTGGGTACCTGAAGTCCGTGCTTGAGGACGCCCGGCCGTACGCTCGCATGAAACTCATGATCGTCGGCGTTCAGGGTATCGGCAAGACGTCGCTGTTGGAGCAGCTGAGGCAGGAGGGGAGCGGATCGTACAAGAAGCAGACCGAGGTGGGTTCGCTGACTTACCTGTTATGTGACGATAATATATAAGACAATATATACGTTGAACTATTTATATCGTCGATTGTCATGTCATTTTTAGCTGTATAAGCTTGACAGTTATGCGACATGACTTGGGTAGTTATAACTTACACGTATTATATTGAAGCTATTATAATTACGTGTGTTTCTTGCGTATTAGATTTTCGATATCTCATACCTGACGGCATAAAATTCTAGCATCGATTATTCCGTTTTTCAGCATTAGCTATTCCAAAAATAAAAAATAGCATTTTATAGCATCAGTCAGATTTGAAATTACCGTTAATTTGGCATCAGAAAGTCTCTGGAGAAACGTGAAAGTTCCGGATATAAATGATAAAGGCCTACACATGTATCAGAGGCCATTTCATAGCATATTCTTAGCTTGAGCAGTGAGCAAGTTCTGAAAAGACAGTAAACAAAATACACACATAGACGTCAATACGCCCCACATTGAAACACTAATTGAACTGCACAGAATAAAAGAGCATCGTAAGTGACTGCCACAGGCCAACAAATGTTTATAAATAGGTATTTTATTCAAATAAATTGGAACGAAAGATTTTGAGTTGTCATGGCACTTGAATCTACCGGTAGTTTGTGAAAAAATGAGTGTAACTGACAATGTTCTCAGAAAAATTGCCATTTTCTCACAAATAGGGCTTATTTCGTGTAATTGTTTGTTTATCGTTGTAAAAGGCATTAAATCGCTTCAAATAGCAAAAAAGGACTTGGCCTTGGATGGTTTTGAAGATCACAAAACATGAAGAAAACACCAAAAATGATGGTTCAAGATGACTTTCCATTCTTTAGCGCTTGTAGTTGATGCTGAAATTTCATGCCTACTCATACCGTTCAAAAATTATCACCAAAAAACTGATATTTCGCTAAATCGACTTCCATGGACTCTTAATACGGGTCTGCGTAGAGGGTTAAAATGTCTTATTTTCTGTCTATCGCGGCGGCAGCACTGGGCCAAGCGCATGGGCAACAAGAACATCAACGTGAAGACGTCCCGCGGCACCAACATGTCCACGGTCGGAGTCGACATCGGCGACTGGGTCTACGAGAAGAAGGTCAGAGGTCACTCGGCTCACGGTCCCGTCGTGTTCCGGACGTGGGACTTTGGCGGGCAGCGGGAATACTACGCGACGCACCAGTACTTCCTGTCCAAGCGCAGCCTGTATCTGGTCGTCTGGAAGATCCCGGATAGGCAGAAGGGAGTCGACGCTATCCTGCACTGGCTTGTCAATATACAGGTGGGCGAGTGAATGGTATTGTTTGTGTTGTTTTTTTCTTCAATAACATCGAAACTTGTTACAAAATCATTGCTCCCCAATCAAGACAATGAATGAAAGATAGAATCGTTTGAACGGGGCACCACAAGGGCGATCTTACCACCCCATAAAGAGTTTTTATTATGGAAAATTTGAAATGATCAATAAATCAATCAGTGGAATTCTCTTCACTCTTGATACTAATGCTGGTAATCTCTGGATATATATGTCACAAGAACGGTTTCCACCATAGGCTCAAATTATATCAGGTTCCGAACTTTTCAAAACTGAAAGACTTTTATCTGCGACAGAAATGTATGGTCACAGACAGCGCTGTCCTGGTGTTGATGTTCACTGTTTTTCATTTTAAATAATTGAAATACAGTGAAACCTCTACTTATTGTTTCCGCATCCGTTGTTTTCCTGCTTCCACCTACCATTTTTGTCTACCTCACCCCTATATAATTAATGTTGAGTTTGCCTGCATGGATGTTTTATTTTTCCTGGTTCCTTGAAAAACAATGGATTTCACTGTCGTTGAAATAGATCGTAAGATCGTCCTAGTGGTGCCCTGTTTGAACGATCCCACTTTCTCCCATTGCTCTAATCGGGGGACAATGGTTTCACCAATAAAAAAAAATGAAAAAATCACGTTATCAAAATTGAATTGAAATGAAAAAAAAATAATCAAATTGTAAATCAAATTGAAGTAAGAACAGAAATTTGAAAAAAAAAATCGAAGGAAAAATTGAATTAAAAATTTAAAACAATCGAGTTGAAAGAAAGATGAAATTTAGAAATTAAAAAACAAAAAATTACAAGTTGAAATTTTCAGGAAATTTAAAAACGAATCCTATTGTATTGTAATGCGTTGTTTTCGTGTTGGCAGGCTCGCGCGCCCAACTCTCCCGTGCTGATCATCGGCACGCATTACGACATGATGCGCGAGATGTACCCAGCATCCATCGCAGAGGATCTCCAGCAGATCATCAGAGACAGGTGTGTCATCGCGCTAGCTCTCGTCAGCGCGATCGCGTTGCCTACGTGGCGGGGACAATCAGTTGCGGGCTGCTCATTTCAGAGATAGTCAACCGCAGCCATCCTCATGTGATTAAAAAAATCACTACAAAATTAGTGAAATTATGTAAAATGGAAAAAATTGAATGAATGGATGAATGAAAAAAAATTCAATGTATTCCAAAATATGAGATGATCATTGATGTGTGTCCATGTATTTATGTGTTGGTGAAAGGGGCTTCCAGGGGGATCGTACGCATTATGATGATGTGATGCATTATGCAATAGTCCATTGATTAGTGGTATGGAAACCGTGAGAGTGCGGTAGTTTTCCTCGAATGTTCAAATGGTCGCTCGAGATTGACCGATAACCCCACTTTTAATTGCTCTCACATTGCTATGCTGACAGGTTTATCAACAATCTCACATTGCTATGCCGACAGGTTTATCAACAATCTCACGTTGCTATGCCGACAGGTTCATCAACATCGTGGACGCTGAGAAGTGCGGCTTGCCGAGGGTCCTCGACACGATCGAGGTGAGCTGCAAGACTCGACACAACATAAAGCTGTTGTGTAACCTCATCTACGACACGGTCTTCAGTCTCAAGCCACCAGGTAAACATCCAGCTCGAGGAGGCTATTCCAATCATGGATAGAATCACCGAGATACGTTACTGAACGTTAAGATGGCGTACATATTTGTGTCTCGGCAGTAAATTCACACCGCTTTACAAACCGGGAAGTTTCCCACATATTAGACATGTATTAGTGATGATGTAGAATGCCTTTCTGAGATTCTACAGTGAAACCTCTATCCATCGTTTTTCAAGGGACCATGAGAAATAAACCATCCATGCAGGAAAACAATCCATTCAGGAAAATTCAACAATGGTCATATGAGAGTGGGATTGGAAAGAATTAATTGAACAAGCAGGAAAATGCTATGGATTTGGGAACGGTGCATTGAGGTTTCACTGTATTTGTAAATGTCCAATATGGCTGCCGAGATTGGAGCGAACATATGTCGCTATCGGCTACAGGAGTAACGTATTTGGTGAGGTGATATAAAATGCCTTGCTTGGATTATATTTGTAAATGTCCAATATGGCCGGCGAGATTGAAACGAGCATAGATAATTAATTACTAAAGAACCAGAAAAGAATATGAATCGATCAATACAAAAATATTGTGATGAAAATTGAATAGTAATGTCTTTTTCAATTTAAATGTCTATCGGCTGCAGGAGTAACGTATCTCGGTGAGGTGATATAGAATACCTTGCTTGGATTCCATTTGTAAATGTCCAATATGGCCCCCGAGATTGGAACCAGCGTATGTCGCTATCGACTGCATGAGTAACGTATCTCGGCTAGTTAATATATCATTGTTCTGATAGCGTGGGATGACGGGTGAGGACATGGATGTATTACTGAGGTCCCGTTTTGAAGCAGCACCAGGCGCAAAATGACCTCGATATCAACGCGCCTCTAAACCCAACATTCATTCATTAAAGCAGCAAATCAGTAAGAGTGTACCTGTCAATATCACATCGTAGTTTGTTCCATCTTAATTGTAATTGTTTCCAACTGTGGATAGCAAAACGATGTTTTGAAATAACAGCTGACTGTATTATATCATTTTCGGATGTATAAGCATACGCCTACTCTATCGACCCCCAAAAATATCGAATTTATTCTCCAATCTATCCCCCAGATGTCAGTGCTAAGTCCCATGTCAATATGAAGTCATTTTGTCGAGATATTGAGTGAAACGTTTTAGAATATGTCAGGATTCGTATGTGCGCCAGCGGCCGTTGGGTAGTTAAGAAATGAAACGATATAATGTGAAAGCTCCAGTCGAGTAGGGACCGAATTATGACGAATGCGACGATACTTCCAGGCAGCAAAGAGCTGTTACTAGAACAGCGTGTGCCGTCGAGCTACCTGCTCCTGGAGGACGTGATCGGACACCTGGCGACCGAACGGCGACACAACGGCGTCGACCCCGTGCTGAACGCAGAACAGTACCGGGCCGTGGTCGGGTCGGAGATGCAGTACCGGCATCAGCGGACCTTCAGGGATGCGGCGGAACTGCACCAAGCCACGCTGTTCCTGCACGAAAACGGTGAGTGGATCTAGCGAGGGGGCAAGGGGAGAAGGTAAGGCAGGGGTTGAGACATTCTCGATTGGTCGCTGGTTGGTCGCGAAAGAGGATACGATAAAGAAAAGTAGAGAACCATTGCCCTTGGTAGCTCGGTCATCTGAGGCACAGCTTCAGAAACTGAAGTCACCGTCGAGCGTGGGTTCGAGTCCTGCATAATGCATGGGTTTTTCGAACATCTTCTCACTCATCATCACTTCATAGTTTCATAATCACCTGCTCATTCATACCCCCGTATAACCTAGCTGTTGGTGGGGTCGTTAAGCTGACAATTATCATCACAATTGCATTGCCGCGTGAGCTCACGCGTCCAGGTGATGCCTGCTTGCGGCCGCTTTATTAACGCAGTGATTGGTATCATTATCATCATTAAATTATCATTATTATTATTTTTGTAGGCCTATATTATGCATAGGTATTATATATTATGTATTCTATATTTCTAAATTACGATTATAATTATTCAATGCCAGTCATTAGCGATGTGCGAATCTGCGTTTTTGATTTCAAACCCAAATCCAAATCAAATCATTAAAAAATATTTGCGAATCCAAATCTTTTTCGAATCTCCGACAGAAATAGCCAAGCTGCAAGACCATCTGGCTCTTGGCAGGAAGGATCATCTTGTAGCTCCATATCGTCTTCGTAATTCATTCTCTGGAATAAAAAGAAACCGTCTAGCGTAGGCACATGATGTATTTTGTGCTCCTAGAGAGAGAAAAACATGATAGAAAAGTGAGGTTATGTAGTGTAGTATGTCCATACTGTAACTATCTGCTGAAAAAAAAAAAAAATAGCGAGACAATAAATTATATTATTTTGTGATGGACGATACGAGATGGATGATTGATGATGATACAGGGAGGATAATAAATGTTTTGAAATAGATAATTAAATAGCAAACTCACTCTTACGATTATATTCACCTTCAATTGGAGGATCTCAACTGATGATATAGATGGAACACAATTTCCTTGTGGAGATTCGAGCGGGATTCAAACAGGATTAAAAATTTCAAATAATTTGAAATTGTGAATCTTACATTTTCTGGCAAATCGAACCCAAATCTTGACCAAAGATACGAATTTAATTCGAAATGATAGATTTGGACATCCCTACTAATTATATTTGCTGCGAGACCTAGTATTGTAGTAGCCTACAGTGAAACTTTGATCCAATATTTTTTAATCAGCAAAATAGAACCATCCATGCTGGAAAATGATCCATCCAGGAAAATGTAACATTGATTCAATGGGAGTAGATTGAAAAGAAATGGATGATACAAACAGGAAAACCATGGACCCGAGAACGACGCACTGTATCATGATAATGTCCGAGATGATAATGTGTCGTTGTTTGGTTGGCAGGCGTGTTGCTCCACTACGACGACGCGACCTTGAAGGACTTGTACTTCCTCGACCCGCAGTGGCTCTGCGACATGCTGGCTCACGTCGTCACCATCCGCGAGATCAACCCGTTCGCACGATCAGGTAACGCAACAGTTTGTTAGGGTGATGCGATCTCGTGTAACTGCCCTCTTGCATGATCATGTGATAGTACTCTCGCTAGATCGAGTAATACAACCGCTTGCATGTTCAGGTGATAGTCCGTCGACAGTTCGTTCAGTCGAACCCGGATGTTGATCGAAACAATCAATTCTTTCGAATAGAATTGTGGGAATGTAGCATTCATCCCAGGTCGCCATTTTTTTTACCACAGCAATTTGTATTAGACCTAGGGATGACATCGATTCTAAAAATCGGGAATCGATTCTATGCTCCAGAATCGATTAAAAATCGATTTTTAAAAAAAAAAAATTTTAAATTTTGAAAAAAAAAATTATGAATTGAAAATAAAAAAAAAGTTCATTCTCAAAAAAGTAGTGTAATTTGAAACTTTTTTTTTCAACCTTTCCAAGGCGTTCACGTGAAAAATAGCTGCTAGAGACTTCTTTGAACTGTACTGTACCATTTGGGTATTTCCGTCAACGTTCGGCTGTCAGACGTAACCGAAGGGATAGCTTGTGTCCAGATAGTAAAATTTCAACAATACAGAATAATATGGACAAAGAAGTGAGCACTTATTGCGACGTAAGGAAGTACAGCAATGAACCAAAAAAAAATAAAAAATGAATGTTTTTTTTTTTAAATCGATTTTTTGTTTTGAGAATCGTTTTACATCAGATTTTCTATCAATCGATGTTACCTCTAATTAGACCTCAGACAACAACAACAACAACAGCATGATTGAGTGAAACTTCATATTTTCGCTGACTTTTCAATTCAAGGGGTTGTACCAAAACCTTTCACAATATTTTTGACAAGTATCTGAGGAAACGGATATGCTATTCAACTTTTTTAAAATAAATGCTTTCGTCGTCACATCTCAAAGTACATCTCACATGGCGTAGTTGACACTCCGTGTGTTCACCGCTCTTCACGTGTCGACTGTCCCACGTGTCGACGGTCTTGCATGTTGACCGTCTTGCATGTTGACGGTCTTGCATGTTGACCGTCTCACGTGTCAACAGTCTTGCATGTTGACCATCTTGCGTGTCAACTGACTCACGTGTTGACTACCTTACATTTTTACTGTCTCACATTCCGACTGTCTCACGTGTCAACTGTCTCACATGTCGACTGTCTCACGTGTCGACGGTCTTGCATGTTGACTGTCTCACGTGTCGATTGTCTCACATGTCGACTGTCTCACATGTCGACTGTCTCGCGTGTCGACTGTCTCACATGTCAACTGTCTCACGTGTCGATTGTCTCACATGTCGACTGTCACACATGTCGACTGTCTCGCGTGTCGACTGTCTCACATGTCAACTGTCTCACGTGTCGATTGTCTCACATGTCGACTGTCTCACGTGTCGATTGTCTCACATGTCGACTGTCTCACATGTTGACTGTCTCGCGTGTCGACTGTCTCACATGTCAACTGTCTCACGTGTCGATTGTCTCACATGTCAACTGTCTCACGTGTCGATTGTCTCACATGTCGACTGTCTCACATGTTGACTGTCTTGTGTGTTGACTGTCTCACGTGTCGACTGTCGCACATGTCGACTGTCTCGCGTGTTGACCGTCTCACATGCCTACTCTCGCATTCGACTGACTCCCGTGTCGACTGACTCACGTGTCGCATGTTGCAGGTGTGATGAAGCTGGACGACCTCAAGCACGTGTTCAAGTCGTCGACCCTGGGCCCGGTCGACACGCGAGGCTACATCGTCAACCTGCTCAACAAGTTCGAGGTGGCGCTCACGTGGGACAGCCGTACGCTCCTCATCCCGTCGCTGCTGCCGTCGGAAGAGCAGCTGCGCTCGGCTCACACGCAGGTCGTCAGGGTCAAGGTCAGTGCTGACTTGCACGATTCATTAACCACCTAGTCACTTTTTTTTTTTTTTTTGGTTCAGTGCTGTACTTCTTTACGTCGTAATAAGTGCTCATTTCGTTGTCTATATTATTCTGTATTGTTGAGACATTACTATCTGGACAAAAGCTATCCCTTCGGTTACGTCTGACAGCCGAACGTTGACGGAAATATCCAAATGGTACAGTAGGCCTACAGTTCAAAGAAGTCTCTAGTAGCTATTTTCCACGTGAACGTCTTGGGAAGGTTGAAAAAAAAAGTTTCAAATTACACTACTTTTTTGAGAATAAACTTTTTTTTAAATTTTTTTTTTAATTTAAAAATTTTTTTTTTTCAAAATCGATTTTTAATCGATTCCAGATTTTGAGAATCGATGCCATCCCTAGTATAACCTAGCTGTTGATGGGGTCGTGGCGTGAGTTATCCCCGTATTGACCGCAGTCGTGTTGTTGTCTAGATCCCGGTGCGATCTCGAGGCTGGGCCGTACGCAACAAGAAGACGTCGGTCGCTCTCAACCCCTCGACGCTTGTCGGCAACTCTCAGTTCTACACGCACAGCTCCGACAAGCCGAAACGACCAACTTCCATCGCAGGTACGCAAACATTACACTCGTAATGAGGATTTTTTTAATGTTTGGAATTTCTTCCATTGTTCTCCAATTCTGATGCATAAACATTCACAATTCACTAATTCATTCACTAATTCATTTGTCTGTGGTTTTTACATGAAGAAAATACAATGTTGGAAATGAATGTTTGAAGTTTGGTTCTTATGTTATGTTAGTTATTTTGTAGGCCTATGTATTAGGGATGACATTGATTCTCAAAATCGGGAATCGATTCTCTATGCTCCAGAATCGATTAAAAATTGATTCAAAAAAAAAAATTTAGAAAAAAAATTTAAAAAAAAAATTTGTACAAAAAAAATTTTAAAAAAAGTTCATTCTCAAAAAAGTAGTGTAATTTGAAACTTTTTTTCAACCTTCCCAAGGCGTTCACGTGAAAAATAGCTGCTAGAGACTTCTTTGAACTGTACTGTACCATTTGGGTATATCCGTCAACGTTCGGCTGTCAGACATAACCGAAGGGATAGCTTTTGTCCAGATAGTAATATCTCAACAATACAGAATAAAATAGACAACGAAATGAGCACTTATTACGACGTGAAGAAGTACAGCACTGAACCAAAAAAAAAAAAAAAAAAAAAAAATTTTTTTTCAAATCGATTTTTTGATTTGAGAATCGTTTTACATCAGAATCGATTCTTAATCGATTCACGATTAATCGATGTTATCCCTACTATGTATGTTTATTATCAATTTGTAATTTTCTTTGTTGTTGGTTTGTTTATTATTAATTTTCTTTGTTTGGTCACTCATTTGATATAAGTACTCAATCTGTTTGTTTTGCTTCACTATTTTGGTTCTCAACATTTGCATTTTCATATCACCTATTCCTATTAAAACCTACTCATTCAAGGTCATTATTTGCTGTTTGATTCATACTCATTTTTTCTCCTTTTCTACACACAAGCTTCGGCTTATGTGGGTATCATTATTTTTTAAAAGATCAAATAACCAACTTATTGTATTCTCATTATTAGGCCTACAAGTTATTATTTCTCATTATTTTCACTCATTGTTCTCAGTTCATTCGAGTGTCAATGTGATAATTGAAGAATCTTCCATGTTCAGTTTTAGATATTATTTGTGATTCTGTTAATTACACGTGTTCTGTCATAATGATAGATAGATGTTAAAAAAATATATATATATAGGCCTATATATGAACAATGGTGAAAAATGAATTATTTAAAATATGACTGTGGTCTTGAGTGCAAAATATGGTAAGATGCATTCCAAGATATCTTAGTTGAAAATAATAAAATAGTAATGATGATAATAATAATAGCCTAATAATAGGCCTAATAACATATTCATTCTCCTAATTGATTTTTTTTTTACACATTTCTATATTTCGTTTGTATATGAAATGGAAATCTTTGCTACGCTCATATTATTATAACAGTGAAACCTCTACGCATCGCTTTTCAAGGGACCAGGAAAATAAAACCATCAATGCAGGAAAACGATCCATCCAGGAAAATTCAACTTTGATTAAATGGGAGTGGAGTGAGAAAAAATGAATGATACAAACAGGAAAACGACGGATCCGGGAACGATGCGTAGAGTTTTCACTATATCAGTATTGCACGATATGCTGAAATATAATTGATGAACGTCATTGGTCGGTCGCTGATCGTCTGAGTGTGTCCAGGTATCGTCAGCATAGTCCACCCGACAGAGGATCCCGTTCAACCCGTTCAGCCCGTAGAGCCGTGCGGGATATCGCACGTGTCGGACCCGTCCAAGGCGATACGACGGCTGCTGCTGATGTCGTACTTCCCCAGCGGCTTCTGGTCGCGGCTCATCACCAGGGTCATGGCGGACGATACCATCGTCGACATCGTACGCTCGTTCTTCGTCACGCCCAAGGAGGTGAGGACAAGGGGGGGGGGGGGTACGATTCCACTCCCCTCGCTTGCGCTTTGCAGAGATATTCAATTCAATTCAATTTAAATATCATTTTATTCTTGTTCATGTAATCAAAAATTTATATCCTCCCAGTACTCGCATTGTCCAGTCCGCACATGTGTGTGTGTATTTTGTTTTTTGATGGTTTTATTTTTCTGGTCCCTTGAAAAACGATGGAAAGAGATTTCACTGTATATCAAACAAATTTAAACGTGCCGCTCTGTTTGTCCAGGTGGTGTGCGACACGAAGCTGGCCCAACTGCTTGACGTGCAGGCCGAGTGGGTGTTGTGGCAGACCGGGATGGAGCTGCGCTACGCAGACACGACGTTGTTCCGCATGAAGGAGGTGCTGCCAACCTCGAGGAGCTCTCCCATCGACTACAGGCAGCTCAGGTACGCGACCAGTCGGAGAAGATCGTTGCACTCTCAATGCCACGTTGATTCTTACATTCGATAAATAGGTCATGGTAAAATATATGGTGTGTCAAATACTAGGAAAACGCCATATATGCGTTGTTGGACGAGCGGATAGTAATAGTATGTCGACTTTTTTGCCAAACTTTTGCCTACATTCGCCAATTGGGTGACATTTAAGTTGGAAATGGGTAAAAACTGCTTCGAGTGGTACCAATTTAGCACATTTTATGGTTTTTCTTCGAAATGGCTGACCCAATCAAGCTGAGAATTTTAAAAAATGTTTATCAGAATGTGACTCAACTTCACAAAAAATTTCTTTTTTTTGGAAAGTAAAGTATTTTTGAAATTTCTAAAATTCATTAAAAAAAAAGTTGACATCCGATAATGCCACAAAACTATACAGATCCAAGTTAGATGAGGAACCATGACGAAACAAAGTTTGAAGTTGATAGCTGTAGCCGTTTGGCCTGTGGAGAACCGACAAAAAAACATAAAAAAACAACATAAAAACGAACACCAATTTTTTTCAGTATGTCAAATTGAATCCTCGCTAAAGCTCGTTTAATAAACATGAATATTAACATAATATAGGCCCCATAGACTGAACTACAGTATCTGTGAGAGTTATAAATGTCAAAAGTTATGTATGAAAAGTTAGAGCAGTTACTTTCAGTTTCAATGCTTCATTCGCTACGTTGATTCTTACATTCTATAAATAGGTCGTGGTAAAATATATGGTGTGTCAAATATAAACATAAACATTGACATAATATAGACTGAAACTGAACTATTCGTAAGAGTTAACTAGTGATAACATTGATTAATCGAGAATTGATTCAGAATTGATTCTAATGTAAGACGATGAATCGAAAATCAATCTTTTTTCTTTTTGCTTGGTAGTGCTGTACTTCTTCACGTCGCAATAAGTGCTCATTTCGTTGTCCATATTATTCTGTATTGTTGAGATATTACTATCTGGACACAAGCTATCCCTTCGGTTACGTCTGACAGCCGAACGTTGACGGAAATACCCAAATGATACAGTTCAGTTCAAAAGAGTCTCTAGCAGCTAATTAACACCTATTTTTAACGTAGAACGCCGCAAGAAGGTTGAAAAGAAAGTTTTAAATTACACGACTTTTCGAGGATGGGCCTAAACTCTCTTTTTTTTCAAAATCGATTTTGAATAGATTCTGGAGCTTAGAGAATCGATTCCTGATTTTGAGAATCAATGTCATCAATGAGTTAAAGTCCTGCATATGAAAAGTTATACTAGGCCTATATTGAATGTACTAGGCAAACGCGAAATATGCGTTGTAAGATGAGCGAGATATCTGAATAAGGTATAGTAACAGTCCTACATTTGCTACTTTATCGACTCTGGTATTCTACACACTCTGTACTTCATTCAATTGCTACTTTATCTTCTCTGGTATTCTACACACTTTGTACTTCATTTAATTGCTACTTTATCTTCTCTGGTATTCTCCACACCTTGACGAATATGAAGAATAGTTCATTCTTGGGCAAATATCGAATCTAGGAAGCAGTGAATCTTGGCTCATTTCCATATATTTGATGTATAAAAACAGTTATTTGAATTTTTTTCTTCGAAACGGCTGGTTCAAATTGCTCACAAAATGGTGGTTATGTGTATCATTCATTTTTGAGCACTCGGAGAAAATTTTATTTTTTTCGGAGAGGTTTCATTTTTCCGAATTTTCTTACCCAGCCTAATCTTATGGGGTTTTTAAAAACTTTGACATGATATTTCTCAAAATCTATCTAACCGATTCATTCCAAAAACTATACAGTTCTAAGTTGTAAAAGTTGGCCCGTACAAAAAAAGTTTCATGTTGATCAGTCTACCCATGTGACTTGTGCAGTGCCCACAAAAAAAAAAAACTGACAAAGCTCCATAAGAGTGGGATGGAATCTTCGGTACGCTCATCTAATGAACGAGAAACTTGAAAACGAGGTTCTACTGTACTCTTGTAACGCGAAGCGGATTCTATATGACAATGAATATCCTATCTGTCGTCTTCCGGCTTCCTCCAGGTTCCGGCTGAAGCAGGAGGGCGCGTGGTGCGACATGGACCTGGCCAACTCGTCAATCCTGGAGATCTACTTCCCGGTGGACACGGTGGTGATCAACCGGCCGATCCCGGACGAGACCCCAGGCGGCCAGCCAGGGTACCAGGCCATCGTACTGGACCCCAGTCCTGAGTGCACGGCCAAGCTGCTGGCGCTGGCGGTAGACCATATCGACATACTGCTAGAGGACTGGTACCCGACGCTAGGTACGTCTCGCGTCTCGGGTTATACAGACTGAGATTCATTGACTAGTCAAATGCAACATTATGCGTTGTAAGATGAGCGAGATATCTGAATAAGGCATCTCATCGTAAAAGTAGTTTTATCTGTGCCACTTAATCGACTTCCGTATAATTGAAAACTCTACACACCTTGAAACCAGTGAAAAAATTCGGTGAATATCGAATCCAGAAAGCAGTGAAACACAGCATTGGTTCTGGAATGATTTCGATCCACGTATTTGTCAAATGAAAAACATTCATTAAACTATTTTTTTCAGAACGGCCGGTCCTAATTGCATACAAAATTGTAATAATGTGTTTTGAATGAATGAATATTAGAGTTTTAAGGCGCATCGACAGCGAGGTCATTTAGCGCTTGTGTATATATTTTTATTATTGTGTTTACATTCAGGGAAAATTATATTTTTTTTCGGAGGACTTTTATTTTTCAAATTTTCTTACCCAGCCTAATCTTATGGGGTTTTCAGAAATTTTGAGATGATATTTCTCGAAATTGGTCAAATCGATTCATCCCCAAAACTATACAGTTCTAAGTTGGATAAGTTTGCGTGTACAAAAAAAGTTTCATGTCGATCAGTCGAACCCTGCGACCTGTGGAGTGCCCACAAACAAAAAAAAACAAAAAAAAAGACAAAGCTCTATACACATCGACATACTGCTAGAGGACTGGTACCCCACGCTAGGTACGTCGCCGGTCATACAGAGATGCATTGAGGGTTGCGTTGGACGGTTTGAGATGGTGACTTCATTTCCTATCTCTCCCATGTTAAAAATGCACGTACCAATTTACTGGTCACATTTTCAGAACTATCGATCGTGAGTTGTGTAGTAGTGACACGATGTAGTGATACCAACCTATTTTATCATAATATGAAGAACAACTCCGGTCCCGCAAATTAAATATTTACAGGGTCAGTTCCCGAGTCCAGGGTCCCGATTGCCTGTAGCGCAACTATCGCTTTCATATCGAACTAGAATGCTGTACAACACCACCGGTACTGTAGCCACTCTTATCAACATCTAGTTCACGAGGGAATCCGCTAAATCGCAACAGGCAATCGGGACCTTTGGCTTTGAACTGACCGCAAGAAACCACGGATATTGTGCATGTTATCGGAATGGGAGTTGGTACACCTTGATGTTATGATAAATTAGGTTGGTGGTTGGTTGGGAAGCTTCGAGTCTCGCTTCACCTTTCCCCTCATTCTCCTCACTACTCCCACTCTCCACTTCTCCTACTCTTCCTACAAGTTCTCCTCTCACCGTCCTCACCCTCCCCTCATCATTATTCCATCCTACCCCATTTTTCCCCTCAGTTTTTCCCTTGACACCAGGCACCTATTTATAGATACGACAGTTTGTTTCTCCTCCGATAACGTGTTTTCATGTTCCACCAGGCACCAGGTTTGTTCACACGTCCGAGGGAAGGTTCCTGGTGACCCGCCTGGTACCGTGCCCCAGTTGTATTGCCACTAGGCATCTACCAGTGGACAGCGACGATGCGATCAATCCGTCAGACCATGCCATGCAGCCCGAGCATCTCACAGAGGTAAGCGATCAGTTGTTAAAGATCAGTACGGTTCAGTGTGTTAACCACTTGGCCACGCGTCTCAGTCTCCTGGACGTCAGTGCAAGTCCCATGGCAATTTGACGTAATGCTGCCGAGATATTAAATGCAACGTGTTGGAAAGTGTGTGGACGCACATGCGCGTCGCGTTGAATGAATGAATAGACAAGTCTATCGCGTAACTTGACACGACGTATGCATGTTGCTTGCTAACGCGTGAGGAACGTTGTTCCCTGATGTTACGGTTGTTGTTCCAGGCGTTCCAGCGGGCGGAACGGGAGCCCCGGTGGGCGGGACGTGCCCGGAAGTCCCAGGAGAGCTGCGCGTCGGACCGGGACAGCGGGGTGGACCCGGATAGCGCCGGATCCAGGTAACCGGGTAGTGAAACTGGGAAAACTCTTCAAACAGGTTCCTCGTCACGGTTCGAACGTGTCCAGGTTCTGTGACTGTTCAAAGGTACTCGGACGAGCGATCAGTCGTTTACGTTGCGACTGACCAAAGTGAAAACTTGACTCAAC
Organism: Brachyptera risi; assembly: GCA_964007535.1. Taxonomy (NCBI): domain Eukaryota; kingdom Metazoa; phylum Arthropoda; class Insecta; order Plecoptera; family Taeniopterygidae; genus Brachyptera; species Brachyptera risi. The sequence continues at coordinate 27,003,687 of OZ023335.1, read as the reverse complement.
TTTTTTTTTAATATTCATATAGGCCCCCAAATACACCCCATATTTTTTCTTATCATTTTTTTTGTATTTCGACTCAACTTTGAGAAAGTGAAAACTTGACTAAACTTTTTTTTTCCATTTTCATATAGGGCCTATAGGCCTAGGCCCATTTTTTTCTAATTTTTTTTTTCTGTATTTTGACTCAACTATGAGAAAGTGAAAACTTGACTTGACTTTTTTTTCTTTCCATTTTCACAAATAGGCCTATGGAAAGAAAAAAAAGTCGAGTCAAATCTTGTGTACAGTGGAACCTCTATCCCTCATTTTTTAAGGGACCAAGAAAATAAAACCATCCATCCAGGAAAATTCAACATTGGTTATAAGGGACTGGGTTGAGAAAAAATGAATGATACAAGCAGGGAAACGATGGATGCGGAAACGATGCATGGAGGTTTCACTGTATAACCTAAAAACCGTCCCAAAACGCACATTTTGCGGTTATGTAATGTCAATTCCAATGCTCGTTGTTTTCCTCCAGCCGCCTGCCGTCCATGGAGGGTCACCCGCAGTACGCCGCGACAGACTGCGACGAGACGTTGCCAAACTTCAGCTGGGTCGTCGAGGAGTGCATCCTGGCCGCCTACGACAGCAAGCACGTCGTCTGTCCGACGCATGGCAACATTGCGCTCGCCCTCGTGGCGCCAGACACGGTGAGTTCAATTCCACGTTTAGCGTGAGCATCAGGGGGGTGGGTGGGGGGGGGTAGAATTTTTCTTCAAGTCGATTTTTAAATGCGATTAAAAACAGTTGTTAAAAATCACAATGTTCCTGTAGGTATTTTTGTTTCAATGGGGGGGGGGGGGGGGGAGATGATTTCATTTCATCATGGGCATCTTTATTGAATCTGAATAGATCTGCTCTTTCGAAAGGGTTGCCCAAAGACATGGAATGATATGAAGAATATTGAAATCTATGGAATCACAAATCTATTTGTTAACATTTGATCTGTCAAGCAAACAAAGTGTCGAACATTTGTTTTTCAATGATATGAAATTTCTATTTCTGGTTTCTCGGAGAAACCATACTGCCAAATGCTCTTCCCCGCCTCCACCCTGTACTAACCCCGCTCTTGTTCCGCCAGATGTTCATGGACCTGGGTGAACGCCACCTGATCCGTCCGGAGCACATCAGCAAGGGTCGTCTGCTGGGACGCGGGGCGTTCGGGTTCGTGTTCAAGGGCGCCTGCGTTCTGAGGGGCAGCCACGCGACGGTCGACGTCGCCATGAAGATGCTGCAGCCCGTTCAGCCGGGCGCTAATGCCAGACCGTCGGCGCTCATCGCGTTCAAGGTACGCAGCTCGTTCATTCATGGTCGGGTCGTTACTCGTTGAACATTGTAGGGTAGGTAGAATATTGTTTTGCCACACACATGAATTGGGTGGAAGACAAAGAAAGAACAGCAGCTTACCGAGATTTATGAGTAGAGAAAGGCCTACTCACAGCAGTAGTAGTAGTAGTATTTGTATTTGTATTTGTATTTATTAGCTGTTGTTTACAAAGTACATTGTGTTAACATTATCAATAAAAATTAGGTATAAGACCAGAAGGTACAGGAATAATGTGAATAATTGATAATATATTTAAATTAAATAAAAGTAATCTTAATAAATCTTGGAAGTTAAAGATCAATGATAATTCAGAAAGTCTTCGTAGTAGTAGTAGTGTTTAATTCTTTATCCCTCTTTCGAGGAAATTGGTACACAATTTACATATTTTACAATATAGGTCCAACTTATAAATGGCATTACAAATTAGAAATTACAATTGAGTAGGCCTATGGCAGTAAGACATCATTTATGATTTATCAACGAATTAGTAATTATTCGTAGTAGCCTATATCAAACAAGTAATACAACAAATAATAATACGTTGAAAGATTCCAGATTGATTGATATGGAATTGAGATAAATCAATGGGATTCAAATTATTCTGATTACTTTTTCACTACAATATAGACACTTTGATATTTTGTATAGGCCTAGATAGCTAGATAATATAGATAGGCCTAATCAGTTTTAAAAAAAAAATCACTGAATAGGCCTACATATTAGTGATGACATCGATTCTCAAAATCGGGAATCGATTCTCCATGCTCCAGAATCGATTAAAAATTGATTTTGAAAAAAAAAGGAAAAAAAATATTTTTTTAAAAGTTTATTCTCAAAAAAGCAGTGTAATTTTAAACTTTTTTTCAACCTTGCCGTAGTGTTCACGTGAAAAATAGCTGCTAGAGACTTCTTTGAAATGAACTGTACCGTTCGCGTATTTCCGTCAACGTTCGGCTGTCAGACGTAACCGAAGCGATAGCTTGTGTCCAGATAGTAAAATCTCAATAATACAGAATAATATGGACAACGAAATGAGCACTTATTGCGACGTAAAAAAGTACAACACTAACCAAAAAAAATATTTTTTTTTGGAAAAATCGATTTTTGATTTGAGAATTGTTTTACATCAGAATCGATTCTGAATCGATTAATCAATGTTATCACTACCACATATGTCTATATATATATATAGACAAGTAAAATTTCCAAAGGCTGCTACTGATATGAAAATCATGGCCCAACAATTTTTTTTCTCGCTTTTGTTCCAACTCAAACATAAACTTGACTCAAACTTCAATTTTCGAATTCAACATCCCTAATAATAATGAAAAGTAATAGAATATAGGCCTATTACTGAATTTTTGGCTGTGGTCAATTACTTCAACTGTCCGCCTGTCTGACTGTCTCTCTCTCTCTCTCTCTCTCTCGCAGGCGGCACAAGGCAAGTGGTCGCGCGATCCGCTCCAGTACGCGTGCAAGGCGTACTGCACGGCCCGTCAAGAACTGAACATCCTGCTGAGCTTGCGCCACCCCAACATCGTGCCCCTCGTGGGCGTGTGCACTCGTCCCCTCGCCCTTGTGCTCGACCTGGCGCCCCAGGGGGCCCTGGACACGCAGCTGCGCCACTACAGGCGTTCGGGCGCGCGCGTCGACCCGTTCTGTCTGCAGGCCATCATACTGCAGGTAGCAACCATAACTAAGAGTCAACCGTAGTCGTTTGAGCGAAATATCAGTTTTTTGGTTATAATTTTTGAACGGTATGAGATATCGGAATTTTAATACGCGAGAACAGATAATTATGATAGCTTCAAGATGATATAAGTTATAACTATTCAAGTCATGTCGCATAACTGTCGAGCGGATACAGCTAAAAAATGTGTTTTTTCAGCTCTCATGGACTCTTGACACGAATAATTAGGATGGAGAAAGATATTGATTTCAATATTGATGATCGTTTCAAAATTTTCATCATCTTATTGTTATATTCTATCTTTTAGGCTTAGTTCTAGTCAGAAGCCAGCATTCGCGGTTTCAACGATGAACGCAAATTGTTTGTTAAGTGTTCTCTCTCCAATATGTTCGAGTGTCAGCTCTTCTGGAGTTTAAAGAAAGTTGTTTTAGCAAACGTTTGCAGAAATTTAAGTTTTCTGCAATTTTTTCGCGACGATGTAGTCAAGTCGCAAATATTGCATAATCGCCATACATTTCACCATTTTTGTTCCAAGCCTGAGATGTGGCTAGCAGTGGCTAGCACACCGAACCGTCATGCAGGAGATCGGGGCTCGATTCCCGCCATGGTTTACCATCCTGAAAGAGTTTTTTTCCTGGTTTTCCTCTTTTACTCTTGTTAAAAAGTCAAATTTGAAAATAAGTCAGATTTGATGTGAACATGAACCTAATGAATAGAATTGATTCAAAATAGAGTCCCGGTAATGCAGCTAATTATATTTATAGCGTAACATGTTTGTGTTATCAGGTTGCCAAGGCGATAGAGTACCTCCACCAGCAGCACATTATCTACCGCGACCTCAAGTCCGAGAACGTGCTCGTCTGGGAGATGCCCGCTCCGTTCCAACAGGGCAGGCACAACACACACATCAAACTAGCGGACTACGGTTGGTAACACTTCACACAGCCTTCCATTTGTTGTTAAAAATTAGTTAGATGAGCGCATGCAAAAACTCACGTTCTACTCTTATGGAGCTTTCTCATTGTGTGTGTTTTTTTTTTTTTTTTTTTCAAGCACTGCACAGATTGCATGGTACGAGTGATCTACATGAGAAATTGTCTGTACATGTAAACTAATCCAACTTTGACCTGTATGGTTGTTGGGTCATATGGGTTGAACATTATCTGAGAAATTTCATCTCAAAGTCTATCATGTCAAAGAATATCTTCATATTCAAAGTTTCCGAAAACTCCATAAGATATTTGGCTTGATGAAAAAAATTGAAGAATGAAATACAGTCGGACCCGCATATAACGAATTTCAAGGGGAATGAAAATCTGTTCGTAAAAACAGAATTTCGTTATTGCTTTTTTTCATAACAGCACTTGAATTTTAGAGATTTATAAAGATAGGCCTACATTTACGACTTAGGCCCTAGTATAGTACTGTATTAGGTGACATATTATCATCGCATCGTATCATCACTTAGTATGTTTGTAGAAAGTAATAGAAAACAACAATGTCCTTTCATAAAGAACTCATCATCTGCCATCACATGACACCACCACTCCCCACTTCTCGTGTTTTATTTCCTAGGTTACAGGACACTATCACGAATGGAAATGAAGGAATGTGAACAAAAAATAGATAAACAAAGTCATTGAAGATGTCACCATCACGTTATTATTTAGTGCGCGTTGAGCGAGTGTTTTGTTTTGGGCCGTTCCACTGTGCGTGGGACGGGGAGGGAGGGGGGTGCAGCAAGAGTTATGACCACGTGCTGTACGCGCCACCAGCTGCTACGATGTACAGTCCGTTCAAAATAAATGTAACCTGAAAATAAATTCACGCAAAATGCTCCGATTTTCGAACATTTTGTTGGAAATAGCTGAAAATAATGAGCAAAATATGCTGAAAAGTGACAAAAAATTCGTAATAACCGAATTTTGAAATATAAATCACTTCGTTATAGGTCTTTATTTAACATTGTAAGGATAGGAGATTTGAAGGGGGATGGTAATTAATTCGTAAAAACCGAAATTTCGTTAAAACCGAGTTCGTTATATGTGGGTTCGACTGTATTTCAAAAAAAAAAGGAAGTTCTTGAAGTAAACACTATAGTGATGCACATTTCTACTTGTTTTGTATACAAGTCGGGTCGACCATTTCGAAGAAAATATTTTAATTTATGTTTTTTATCCAACGAAATAGATAGAAATAAAAACACAATCATTGCTGGATTCACGGCTTTCTGGATACGATATTTACCGAATGGAGAATATTTTTCGGGAGTCAAGATGTTGTCATGGACACACGCTAAAGTCCTTGTCAGGGAGAGTCGAGTCTGATGTCAGAGCTAAAAAATACTTGAAAAACAAGAATTCTTCAAAAGCTCTCAAATTTTCACCAAATATGAACAATACTATTATACACCTTCTCAGAGATTTTTGCAACGATCGGATGACAAATAACAAAGAAAACGCAATAAAAGTGTACATTTTATTGAATATTTGGATCAATTGGTTTTGCAAAGTGTTTATGCGACAGGTTGCAGCACTATAAATATCAACAAGTTAGAGGTAAGGTTTTTGAACGGTAGAAGTAATCCAAGGTCCGTAAATGTGTATTGAGCTGACAAATTTTTTTTATATTGTAGATTTCTATACTTCTGAGCTCATCTCACAACGCGAATCCCTTGTTTTCCTCGTCTAATTATTTCTCTCGCTCTGTATCATCATTCATCATCTATTATCAACAAGTAACACGTTGATAATCTTCTGTTCTGTCCTGCGTAGGAATCAGCCGCCTGACTCTGCCGTCGGGAACGAAGGGATTCGGAGGCACGGAGGGCTTCATGGCCCCGGAGATCATGCGGTTCAACGGAGAAGAGGAGTACACGGAGAAGGTCGACTGCTTCTCGTTCGGCATGTTCGTCTACGAGCTGCTGACCTTGCACCAGCCGTTTGAAGGTCACGAGGCCGTCAAGGAGTGCATACTGGAGGGGGGACGGCCCCCCCTCGCGTACAGGGTGAGTGGGGGAGAGAGAGTTTGTTTGTTTGTTTCATTTCGAATATCATTTCGAAAACTGGATTTTTATAACCAAAAGCACATTACAATTATATTATTGAAGAAGTGATATGTAGATATGTATATAGATCTTTCAAACATACCCTTAATTGGGGAACAATGATTTTGTATCAAGTTTCGATGTTATTAAAATATTTTTAAAAAAAGAAGATATTTGGACTTGGTAGAAATTTAGAGAGGGAGAGAAGGAGAGGTGACTAACATAACCAACTTTGGAATTATGGAAGTGTAGGATTTTGACTGTCATGCCATCTAGAGGTAGATTAGGAAACCAGTAGACCGGGCAGCAGGCTCTCGCGGCACCGTTTTTTAGCCGTCGACCGTCAAGACCGTCCGATTGTCCGCTATTTGTTAGTATTACTTTTGTATACTGTTTCATGTATCCTGACTGTTTATTTTAATCAATACATTATACTCGTCGTTCTGAACAATGTTTTGTGATAAGAATAACCGTCCGAAATCCTAGCCATGACCGAATTCACCATCCTAGCAGAACGATAACAGAACTGAGTATTCAGTTTTTCAAGTATTTTCCAGTTTCACTTTTTTTTATTTCATTTTTTTATTTTATATTGGGTTTTAACGACGCACTGTAATGATCACTGAGACCTATTGGCGTCGGATGAATGATTGATGAGATGATGGGATGATGAGATGAAGGTTTTTATGGGTAATGGGAAGGATAGTGGGGAGGAAGCAGTCGTGGCCTATATTGTGGGAACCATCCTGGCATCAGCCTAGACTACAGAGGGAAACCACGAAAAATCCCTGTAAAGATGGACGGTGGCGGGGATCGAACCGGGTCCGACATGCCCACTACCTCCCGGGTCACATGGAGCAAGTGCGTTGACCACTCAGCTACATGTGCCGGTACACTTTTGTTATTCGTAGCCAAGTGAATACCGTAAACAAACTAACGTCTATCAATAGTAATTGATCAAATTGTTTTCGTTTGTGCGATATACTTCATAAAACCAGAAATTCAGTATCGGATCATGTGACCTGTTTTAAAATAATTGTAGTATTTGATATAGGCCTATATCAACAGTGATGATATTAAGAAGTTCATACTTCACAAAATCCAACGTCCTTGTGATCATATTGAGCCAAATGAGCACGCCTCAGCTCCTGAGTTGACTGGCCTCAGCTCCCGAGTTGACTTGTCTCAGCTCCCGAGTTGACTTACACTTAGCTCCCGAGTAAACGTTCTCTTGCTTGTCTCAGGAAACGTTATATCCGAGCTACATGCTGGACGTGATGGTGCTCTGCTGGGCTCAGTCACCTCGGGACCGTCCCTCAGCCAGCCAGATCGTCTCCATCGCCTCGGCTCCCGAGTTCACCCACCTCGTCGACACCGTCTCTCTCAACCACTCGGCCTCGGTCGTCGCCACGGCAACCGTCCCCACGACGACCGCCCCCACCAGCAGTCACGCAGGTATGACACCGTACGATGGGGTTCTGAGTGATCAATGCGTCAAAGAGCTGGGGTAGCAACTAGTGATAACATCGATTTATCGAGAATCGATTCAGAATCGATTCAAATGTAAAACGATTCTCAAATCAAAAAATCGATTTTTCAAAAAAACATATATATGGTACCTATAGGCCTATATTTTTTTTTAAATTTTTTTCAATATTTTTCAAAAAAAAAATATTAGAAAAGATGAAAAGAGAAATGAAATGAAATGGAAAAAAAAATTTCCGATTTGAGAATCGTTTTACATTAGAATCGATTCTTGATTGATGAACATTATCACTAGTAGGCCTATATTACGATAATAATAATCTTTTCAAACAATCCTACTTCTTATCCTTGGCTTTACTTGGGGAACAATGATTTTGTATCAAGTTTTGATGTTATTGAAAAAATAATAATCTTTCTATTCTGTGGAACATACATGGTATAGCATATGTTATAGAATATGTCAGTTTATAGAATATGGAACCAGATATGAAACCACTCTGTACTGAGATAATTGTATCACGCCCGCGTTGGAATTGAACCCCGAGCCACCAGTTGGGAAGCTCCGATCCAGACGATTCGAACAGAGTCTCTGAGGGTGATAAACGTGACGGGATCGTTTCAGACGGCGACGCTGGCTTCACGCTGTGGCTGGCGTGCTCGAGCCTGCGCTGCGACCTCCTCACGACCTCCGACTGCGGGGTCATGGCGTACCACACGCAGGCCGTACCGCAGAGACCGACGGCAGCCGTCACGGTCGGCGGTAACGTCTGGCTTGGAGACTGCGTGGGACAGATACACGCGTACAAGTCAGTGCTAACGCGGATTATTAAAATGATCAGAATGTCAAAATATTGAGAAAAAATTTGTTTCATTTCATTTTTATTTAGACCGAGACGAGTGGCCGAGGCCGAGTGGTACCACTCGGCTACACTGAACCGTCATTCGGGAGACCGGGGTTCGATTCTCGCCATTGTCAATCATCCTGACAGAGGCTTTTCGTGGTTTCCCTCTGTCGTTCAGGTTGATACTGGGATGGTTCCTTAACAACAGGCCACGAACGACTTCTTCCCACTATCCAAAACACCTAATAAAATAACCTTTTATCTCATCATCCCATAATCTCATTCATCATCCACCGACGCCAATAGATTGTAGCTATCAGTATAGTGTGTCGTTGAAAAAAAAAAAAAAAAAAAAAAATTATTCAGGCCTATTAGTTAACACAATAGAACCTCTTTTGTATGTCTCTCATTACAGCGATCGTAGTGTTTTTTTTTTGTCAATTCCCACTATGTGTATTTTTTCTTTCTTAATACGTCCCTTTATATAAAGACCATTGCGAGAATATAACGCTTTTTTGGTTCCTTTCCAAAAAAAAAAAAAACATCAATATTACGACGAGACGACTAAAAAATTGACTTATCGCAGATTATCAAAGGAATCAGAATATCAAAAGATTGATTTTTCAAAAAAAAATATTTCCACTCTCCACAACCATCTCTTCAACATTTCTAAATCAACTTGGCATCCAATTATAATTATATTTTCATTGTGACTAAAAGCTTACAAGCATAACACTTACAACAGCAAAGTTGTAGCTTATGAATTACACAGAGATTGATCTGAATTATGTAACACTAGGCAAACGCGTTATGTGTTGCCGCGTTGATGGATGAGCTGGAACATATCACCTTATCTTTGGATTGGTTATCATATATATATACACCTTGAGATCCAAACCATTACTTCACTGCCATCTTATTTTCCATTATTAATTCATATGATAATAAAGAAGGCTTTGTTTTAATCGTTTACAGTTAAGAGGTGACACCTGTGGCTTGGATTTAATAGGCATCTTAATAGCTTTGAATAATTCACAAAAATTACATTATATATTTTTTTACATCAAAACGGCTGATCCAATTTGAGTGAAAGTTCGGTACAATGTGTATCATTATTAGGTTGAAATTTCCTGAGAATTTGAATTCTCTCGGATGAAATATTTTTCATGAATTTTTTTCTCCTGGTTATTCTCATGGGATTTTTGAAAACTTTGGAATGAGTTTTCTCAGAAGTTGTTCAACCGATCTCGCCTCAAAACTATACAGTATCGAATTGGATAAGGATACTTGTGTGTGCCAAGTTTCAACTGATTTTAAATTTTTGTCTGGCCTGTGGAGCGCGAACAAACAAAAAACAAAAAAAAAAGTACTTTTTTTCGGGTATGGTGAAATTGAGTCTTCGCTTTGCTCATCCAATTAATTGATGCAGGGTGACCAGAATCTATATTCCACCCACGTACATTTTTCAACATTTCAAATTAATCTCTGACGTACCGGTACTTGCGTTTCACAGCGGTGCCACCTGCGGCCTCTTGTGGGCCTACGCGCTGGATCCCGAGGCCCCCTCTTCGTGCCCCGTCTCGTGTCTCCTGGCGCTGCCCCGCCTGAACCGCGTGGCCGTCGGCCTGGCCAACGGCAGGCTGTTCCTCGTGCGCAGCGACATCCACCCGACGGCACCGTCCATGGGTGAGGGGAGCTTCGTCATGACCGAGCTAGGGAGCAGCACCGCCCTGCACGCGCTAGCAGCCGTCTTCACCGAGGGGTGAGTACGGACGTTTGATTTTTATCGACACTAACTTGTTTCTATTTGTTTATGAATGAATATTAGGGTTTTAAGGCGCATCGACAGCGAGGTCTTTATTATGGTTTCTATACGGTGGAAATGCACTATACAGGTAGTGAGAATGAAGCGGAGGCCTCGTAACATGCCACACTGCCTGCATTGTGATATAAAATATAAATATTAGGGATGACATCGATTCTCATAATCAGGAATCGATTCTCTATGCTCCAGAATCGATTAAAAATCGATTTTGAAGAGAAAAAAAAAATTGAAAATTGAAAAAAAAAATTTGGAAAAAAAGTTTATTCTCAAAACAGTAGTGTTATTTGAAACTTTTTCTTCAACCTTCCCAAGGCGTTCACGTGAAAAAAAGCTTCTAGAGACTTCTTTGAATTGTACTGTATTTCCGTCAACGTTCGGCTGTCAGACGTAACCAAAGCGATAGCTTTTGTCCAGATAGTAATATCTCAACAATACAGAATAATATGGACAACGAAATGAGCACTTATTGCGACGTAAAGAAGTACAGCACTGAACCCAAAATTTTTTTTTTTCTAATCGATTTTTTGATTTGAGAATCGTTTTACATCAGAATCGATTCTTAATCGATTCTCGATTAATCGATGTTATCCCTAATAAATATATAATAACAGTAAAAATAGAGAGTAGAAATAATTAACAAATAATAAATAAATGAGAATAACAGTAGGCCCACAATGCCATTCAGCGACAAGTGGGTACATTCGTTACCTAATGCGCAATGTAGTGATGCCAACATGCACTTTATCTTGATACAGTATAAAGAAGGTGTTCCAACTCCTGTACTAAAAACGTCGCCGGTATTTGTGGTTTCTTGCGGTCAGTTCAGAGCTAAAGGTCCCGATTGTCTGTCGCGATTTAGCCGATTCCCTTGTGAACTAGACGTAGATAATAGTAGTCTTGGTACAAGTGGCATTGTATAGCATTGTAGTGCCATATACAAGCGATAGATGCGCTACAGGCAATCGAGACTCCGGACTCGGGAACTGACCCCGGAAATATTTCACCTTCACGACGCGAGTTTGAACACCTTCTCTCTATTTTTTTTTTTTTTTTTCAATAACATCGAAACTTGATACAAAATCATTGTTCCCCAATTGAGGCTATGGATGAAAGGTAGGATCGTTTGGACGGGGCACCTCAAGGGCAATCCTACCACCCCAAAAATATTATTATGATGAAATATGTTGATCTCACCACATCCTGCTCAATGAATATAACAGTTGATAGTGTCCACTGCACAATTATGAAAACTTCAGATACGAGGTTTTGCCGTTCGGTTATCAATATATTTCTCATGATCAATTTGGACTGATAAATGAATGAAATGAAATGACAAATTGTTCCGTGATTGTGTCAGCGTGTGCGAACTGTGGTGCGGGGAGTCCCACGGCAACATCTCGATCTTCACGATACGCGATCAGGTCGTATCGTCGCACGAGGTCGTCAACCACTACGAGCCCGTCATCAACAACATCGACGTTCTCAACCTCGTGTGCACGCAGGACGACAGCGGGGAGGCGCCAGCAGCTGTCTACTCTTACGTCTATCCTGGTAAGCTGGGGGGTCGGTAGTGTACTCGTACATCCATCCTTGTAAGCTGGGGGATCAGATCAGACAGTGTACTCATACGTCTATCCTGGTAAGCTGGGGGTTGGAAGTATACTCGTACATGTATCTGAGTAAGCTGGAGGGTCAGTCCATGCGGCAGTGTACGCTCATGTTTATCCTGGTAAGCTGAAGGGTCAGGCCAGTCAGCATGATACTTGGATGTCGATCCTGGTAAGCTGGAGGATTGAAAATTGACACATACGTCCATCCTTGTAAGCTAGGGAGCAGATTAGACAGCAATGTACTCATGCGTCTATCCTGGTAAGCTGGAGGTCAGGTCATGCGGCAGTATACTCATAAGTCTATCCTAGTAAGCTGGGGGGTCAGTTCAGGCACCAGTAAACTTAAATGATGATTCTGGTAAGCTGGAGGGTGGATAGTGTAATCTCACGTCCATTCTGGTAAGCTGGGGGGTCAGGCAGCAGTATACTCATACATCTATCCTGGTAAACAGGCAGCACCATCGACCAATGGGACGTGAATGTGTTACAACAGGCAACACGGTGGACCAATGAGAGGTGTTTGTGTGCCAACAGGTTGCGTGGTCCACCAATGGGACGTGAATGTGTTACAACAGGCAACACGGTCCACCAATGGGACGTGAATGTGTTACAACAGGCAACACGGTCCACCAATGGGACGTGAATGTGTTACAACAGGCAACACGGTCGACCAATGAGAGGTGTTTGTGTGCCAACAGGTTGCGTGGTCCACCAATGGGACGCGGCGTCTCGTAGCATCATCAACAAGTTGGACTGCAGCAAGCTTGTGCCGTGCTCGGAAAGCCTCAAGTCTATCAGCATCGAGGAGCACTTGTCGCCCGGCAAGTGTCAAGTCACCAGCCTCGCTGTGTCAGGTGCGTTCGCCTGATGATATTCATACACCTAATACCTTGGATAACGCAACATATGCGTTGTTGGATGAGAAATATACGCATATTTATATGGAATTTAATGGAAAGCTATGGGCCTATACGAGGGGTTATCAACTCCTGAAATCTGGTGTACACTTGTCATGAAATCTTCTTGAAATCTCTCTGAAATCCCTTGAAATCTGAAATCAGGTGTAGGTCTTCACCAAATCTACTACTGTAGTTGTTTACCCCTTGGACCTATATTCTAGGGATAACATCGATTAATCGAGAATCGATTAAGAATCGATTCTGATGTAAAACGATTCTCAAATAAAAAAATCGATTTTTCCCAAAAAAAAATTTTTGTTTTGTTTCAGTGCTGTACTTCTTTACGTTGCAATAAAAGCTCATTTCGTTGTCTATATTATTCTGTATTGTTGAGATATTACTATCTGGACAAAAGCTATCCCTTCGTTTACGTCCGACAGCCGAACGTTGACGGAAATACCCAAATGGTACAGTACAGTTCATAGAAGTCTCTAGCAGCTATTTTTCACGTGAACGCCTTGGGAAGGTTGACAAAAAAGTTTCAAATTACACTACTTTTTTAAGAATAACCTTTTTATCAAATTTTTTTTCAAATTTTCTTCAAAATTTTTGAAAAAAAAATATACGAAACTGCAATATGAGTAAACGAGAAAAATTATAATCAAATGATGGATCATGAATAGGAATATGGAACAAGAAATAAAAACAACTTCTTAACTACAGACCATAGACTAACATAAGAAGGGTCCCACTTGTTCAGGAAACAGATTGTATATTTTCTTCCCAAATGCATTGAAGATTGTAAAAAGTTGGGTTTGGAGAAATTTAAAATTGAATTAAAAGTGTTTCTTCTTAGCAAATGCTAATAGGCCTACTCTGTAAATGAGTTGTTAATGACAATACATATACAATTTTTAATTTTAACATCAAGTGCAATTTTAATTTTGATAGGCCTACTTGTGATTTATAATGTTATGCACTCTATTATAACTAATTTTATTGTAACACATTTTTTACGTTTTCGGTATTTATATTGATATTATGTCTTGACAAGTCTGTGATACTCTGTTTTTGAATCTATACAGAAATAAAAAAATTTGGATTTGAATTTTTGAATAACGAACTCGTTATTGTATTTGTCCAGACCGCGAGATCTACATCGGCACGACGTGGGGCTGCATCATCGTGGCCGAACGCGACTCGATGCGTCCGATCACCGTGTTCCGTCCGTTCGAAGAGGAAGTTCGCGCAATCATCCCGCTGCGGCGTTCTAACGACGACAAGACCCCGCTCGTGGCGACGATCGGGCGGGGGTACCGCAGCCTGATCACGCGCTACACGGACACGGCCCCCACTGGCCCCCAGTCCCCCACCGCCCCCGGGGACTCTAGGGCCGGGAACATGTACGCTCTCTTGTGGCGGGGGACCAACTGGGCAGCAGCGTAGGTCCGTGCCAAACCAGCCTGATCGCGCGCTACACGGACACGGTCCCCACTGGCCACCACTAGCCCACACTAGCCCCCAGTCCCCCACTGCCACCGGGGACTCTGGGCCGGGAACATATATGCTCTCTTGTGGCGGGGGACCAACTGGGCAGCCACGTAGGTCTGCGCCAAACCAGCCTGATCGCGCGCTACACGGGCATGGCCCCCGCTGGCCCCCGGTCCCCCACTGCCCCCGGGGACTCTAGGGCTGGGAACATGTACGATCTCTTGTGGCGAGGGACCAACTGGGCGGCTGCGTAGGTCTGCGCCAAACCAGCCTGATCGCGCGCTACACGGGCATGGCCCCCGCTGGCCCCCGGTCCCCCACTGCCCCCGGGGACTCTAGGGCTGGGAACATGTACGATCTCTTATGGCGAGGGACCAACTGGGCGGCTGCGTAGGTCTGCGCCAAACCAGCCTGATCGCGCGCTACACGGACATCGCCCCCGCTGGCCCCCGGTCCCCCACTAGCCCCCAGTCCCCCACTGCCACCGGGGACTCTAGGGCTGGGAACATGTACGATCTCTTGTGGCGAGGGACCAACTGGGCGGCTGCGTAGGTCTGCGCCAAACCAGCCTGATCGCGCGCTACACGGACATCGCCCCCGCTGGCCCCCGGTCCCCCACTAGCCCCCAGTCCCCCACCGCCCCCGGGGACTCTTGGGCTGGGAACATGTACGCTCTCTTGTGGCGGGGGACCAATCCGCGCCAAACAAACCTCAAACAGAAATGTATACGCTCTGCCCATTGATCTGTCGATAACGGATAGCTCTGAATTTTCTTTTTTTCTCTTTTCGCCACTATCCGAAACTTCCCCGCTGAGCCATTGTTTCCCCACGAAGGCAAAGGTTGAAAGTTTAGGATCGTTTGAACGGGGCACCACAAGGGCGATCTCACAACTCGGAAATAGTGAATGAGTGATTCGATATGTGTGGTTAACTGGTGATATACTATAATGAAACTATAATAGTTTATATCTGATGAGCAACCAAAGAATCTTGATAGCGGAGCAATGTGTGGTACGAACTTACCAGGCAGGCGGTAAACTACCAGGGATTCATAATAGTAAAGCAGTATGCTTATACCTACATATTATTCCATCAGAGGGCTTGCTTATCTGTCGGTAATGGATAAATTATGAATTGTAATTTTTTTTAACCATTATCGAAAATTTCTCCGTTGAGGTGTTATTTCCCGACAAAGTCAAAGGATAAAAGTTTAGGAACACATGTTAACGGAAGCATTACAAATAATATTCCAAACTGAACATGTTAGGTTCATTAGGATCATATTGACACTTAAGAAAATGAGAATAATAAATGGGAATAAGTAAGGTCTATTGATCCCTATCGAACAGTAGGAAGGAGACGGCAAACGTTCATGTGAGAAAACCAGCGATTCTTTTTTCATATTTGTGTATTTTCCTCCTTTCTGCGATCAAGATCGGAGACCAGAACAAATAGTTGAGCAACGGAAGGAATTGGTGATTTGAAGTGTGGCTATCAGGGCCGCAGGAAAGTGAAGCGTTTATCACGGATCTCGTAACTCAAGGTGATATTTCTACTCGGTGTCAATACGGTCACTTTTCGAGTCGGCTCTGCTTCGAAACAGTCGAAACACTGCTACCAATACTGAATACGAAGATTGAATGGCTTTACCAACATGACAGTTCGAAAAAAAAAAAATTGGTTGAATAAATGACAGAATGAAGGAAGGATTTTTGAAAATGGTTTAACAACTGCCGACTCAAATAATCTGGTTGTCTTGGTTCGAGAGAGATATATGTTACCAAACCTAAAAAGAGTTTTTAGTCTCAAGTTTTTGTGTTTCTTCGACAAATAAACAAACAATTAGTTGTTATCATGTTGGTGGACCATGTCCAATGCCCGAAACTTTTTCGACGTGATCTTATTAAACTTGACATTCCGAGAGTGAGAAATATATTCATTATTTATTGCGTGGATATTCAGTGAAAACGTCGATTGTTTTCGACGATAATTAGTACTTTTGTACTTCTTACCAGTTTTGTGCAACAAAACTGCGCTCTCTTTTATTATTTATTCCCGGTTTACCGGCGATAATTCCGTTGAACCGGAGCTAGGCTCGTTCCCACGTGGTGTGGCGATGTAACAACTTGCCTACATAGATTTTAAACGTAAATACTAAGTATGAGAATTTATTTTGTATATAGTTGGTATCGTTGTTTTTAAACGGGTTTTACTGATTTTAAAAGATATTTTAGATGTGTTTTTACTTTATATATAAGCTTGCCGTTCACGTGGTGTATTCGGGGGCGGAGTCGACATACAGCGTTGACAGATATCGGTCATACGACCTATTGGTCGTACCGTTCGGCGTCCCAACGGGAGTGGTAATTCGTAACGTAACTATTTTTAAACGTGTATGTCTAACATTAGTTTAAAAATTTAAATACTCAAGTTGATGATATTTCAAATTGTAGGCTGTCTTATGTAAATTAGTGTCGAAACCGCCTTTTGGCATCTCCACTACGGTACTTCTCTACTTTAGCCGTATGTGATAATAAGTCAATAATAGATGACGATAAATTAAAATATATTGTTAATATTTATTAGTGTATGTCGTAGTTAACTAACTAAATTAGTAGAATTATTTATAGGATAACTTGCGATTGAATAGCAAGTTTTTTACCTGTCTAGTCGACCAGTCCGCCCCTGGCTTTATTGTTCACGTACGTAGTTTTACTGTCCACGATGCGATCGCTTGTTCCTATTCTCCGATATTCACGTCACCTCTTCCGAGGCGATGAGTCTGTCGTCGGATTATTATAGATTCGGTACCAGTACCAGAATTCAATTTCACAAACTCGGAAAAAGTTGTTCGGATTTTTGAGTGACCAGTTAAATCAAACATTCATTCTTGTTACTGTCAATTGATATTTCGCTTCAACTTTTGATACTGAATGGCAGTAATTGTTTTCAAAAATCGATGTGATATTCAAATTTTTCATTTTGAAAAATGAAATTTATAATAATGGAACAATTAGAGCAAGAATTTGCTCCGTTTTCTATTCTATTGCAAATCAATTGGTTCAGTCAAGTGTCATTTTCATACCTCCTTGTACGTCTAACGACAGATAACATATTGTATTTCAAGTTCAACAGTTACATTTATTTGAAATACAGTTCCTAGCAATTTATTGCATTCTTTGTTTCACAATTTTGCTTAGGTTCAGGTTCACATCAAATCTGACTTATTTTCAAATTTGACTTTTTAACAATAGTAAAAAGTTCAAAGCATTCAGGTTTACACTACTTATGTATGTATATATATAATATATATTGAAACTGATTTGAGTGATTTCACTACAAGTTAAAATTGACATATTGTACAAGATGTAATGATACCACCATACCAATACTTATGTGCAAGGTTATTGTTTTGTCACTCATGCTGAAAGCGTGGCTGATATTCAAGGCTTTCTTGCGATAGACTGAGACTCGAAATCCTCGTTATCATATGGTGGTTGAGATAGCGATAGGCGGAGGTTTCGCTGTAATAAAAACAGCAGCAGTCACTCAGCTCTGCCAACAGTCGAATATATTCCATATTGTTGTGTCCAGAGCACACTCTTGGTTATTATATTAAGATATTTTATGTTGGTATCAATTCATCGTCAATTATATTCACCGTAATACTTTGGGGAATGTTTCAACGAGACATGTTTTTATTTTTAGCGTTTACTCGTGTTGGTACACGCAGTGATCACGACAGTTCTAGATGTAAACTGGCCTTAGCTTATTTAACCAACGTTACCAAACATTAGGGTTGCCTTTCGATTTATTATATTTCTAGTCGGTTCAAATTTTATGACCTTGATTTAAAATCGAATTCAAACAATGTATTCGATAGATTCTGTATAGGAAAAATAATCGATATTGATTTTTTAAAAATGGTAAATATTTCGAGTATATTACGAATTACGTACCGGTATTTTGTATTTGCGTGGGTGAACGTTTCTGTGCAACGCTTCTCGCAGGGACCTTCGTTCATTTGTGTAGCACAATTCTCTACCCTAACCACGGCTGTTATTAATTCACCTTAATATTTTGTATATATATAATATATATTGAAAAGTTCAATATGTTTTGGTCAATTTTCCAAATCAAAGTTTTGATATAATTTTTTTTTTTTTTTTCTTTCGAGTGGCAACTCTACCAAACTACTAGTCGACATGATAATATCAATCACACACACACACACATACACTATAATATTGTTACCAACTACTTAAGATTTTAAATAAGGTGAATGAAGAAATGGAGATATTGGAACAATATCCATGTTTTAGATGTATTTTATCTACGATATTCCTCTTATTTCACTTTTTTTTTCTTTTTTTTTTTAATAACATCGAAACTTGATTTAAAATCATTGTTCCCCAATTAAGACCAGGAATGGAAGTAGGGTCGTTTGGACGGGGCGCCACAAGGGCGATCTCTTTTGTGTCACCCTTTTATTCAGCCGTATTTTCTTGGGCCTGGTCCAGGCAAGTTTAGTGTATTTTGTATTTTATTTTCTGAATGAAGACTTTCTCTCTCAACATTCATTCCACGCCACATTTATGGAGGGATCAGGAGTCAACCAACCTACAGGAATTTTTGTTTGGGAATTTGTAATCTTCTAGTTGTGTTTTTTTTTTTTCAGTCGTAGACCCTATAGAAAAATTATAACTATATTATTTTCTTATTGTAATTGTGTCAACTTGATACCCAGTAGGATAAAATCCATACAAGTAATTAAAAAGTAAAAAGTGAAAAGTACATAAGTAATTGTTATTCAATTTTGATGTACAAGTTTGAAAGTGATTCATCATATTGTTGCAGTCTTTTCAAGTATGGTCATTCTTTTTGTAAATTATTGTTGAAATCAAACTTTTGTGTTCTCGTGGTTATACCTAAATACTCACTCACACTGTACATACACTGCTGAATCGCAAGGTGGTTACTATGACAACGTGGCGATGATGAGACGGAGTAAAAGTGAAGATGTCGCCCAACGTGTACTGTATTTTCTCTACTCGCAGTCTTCACTATGTAAGTGTAGGATAGCTAGGGTAGCTAGGCTTAAGCAGGGTTTCCAGTTCCGATTTTTTCTTGTCGTACGACACGATTTTCCCAACTGGCCAATCACAAGCCAGTATTCACCTAAACAACATGGCGGTTCACGACACCGTTTCGGTACCGATTCGGGGTCGTGATTATTGACTCAACTCCAACTTTCATCGGGCAAAACTACGATTTTACCGGAAGTTACACTCATATTCCTTACATTCGAAGAAGCCTGTGAATTTTAAGGTAATGAAGGCCATGGCTATGACGTCACAAAAACGTTACGGCACAGCCAAGTGGAAGCAGGCATGACAAAAATCGTACCGATATCGTGTCGGAAGACAAGAAAAAATCGGAAGTGTGAACCCTGCTTTACACTCGAAGAGTAGGCCCTCAAGTATAGCCATCAACTTGTGTTGCTTGTCATTCAATCACTGTGTCAACGGCAGCTAGATGGTCAATCATTCATTCATTTATTCATAACATCTTCTGCCAGTAGATTTACAATATTCTTTTTACAGGTGTAAATAGTTTCATATTGAAATATTTGGCACGTCAGGTACATACAGTACATAGAAATAATACATAGCGATACAAAAACAAATACAAACATATAATATACGTATTAAAATTGAAACAGTTACAAAAAATGTATGACACAATTTTAAAAATTTCAAGTCAAGTCAAAATTAAAAATATACTTATGGGTAATTACATGTGTCAATAAAATCCTTTTCACAATATATTACTTTTTGTATTAAAAAGTTTTCAAGTGATATTTTTAAAATGCCCTTATTTTCAATTGTGGTAATACTCTTTGGTAAACTATCAAGTGGTAACTATTAACAATAGTGTCTTAGATTGTGTATGTATCAATTTACTTGGTTTCACTTATATTTTATGTCATCTCTGATTTTGATGTGTACTTTCTCTTTTATGTGAAAATATTTCTTGCAATTTGACAAGAAATTATGAATTTTGGTTGCTTTGCACTAGATGAGTTTTTTTATCTATTTATTATTGTATATGTTTGTACATAAATATATTTGTGTGTATATATTTTAATTTTCTGTTTCTCAGATTTGTATCACATTTGTATCAAGTATTGTACTGTCATTCTGATATTACTGACTGGTTCAATGAGAATTAAAGAGTGTCTGAATAATTAATATCTCTTGTAATTTCATACAATTTCATTTCTTTCATCCTATCCTACTTCTTTCCTGCACATTATTGATTAAATGAGACTTCCAAAATACAGAACATTAGAGATGAGCTAGAGAGAGAAGCTACAATAATCAATTGGCCAATTCTCCAAAAAGATTCATTAAATTCAAGTTGTATAAAAGCTGTGGACTGGATTTTGTTGACACTCCTCAACTTCTCTGCTTCCCTGATAGAAATCGACTTTTAGCGATGAAGAAAGTTCAACAGAAATCGAACGAAGTACGCGGCAAACATGATGACGTAAGAAGTTAGCTATAAACCCGTGCAGGAAGCATTTGAATCGACTAAAAATCCAATTAAACACGCGGGAAACATGAGAAGTGGGAAGTTAGCTGTACAGCCTTGCGAACAACGTACAAATTGATTCAAAGTCGAGGCTTGATACGCGGCAAACATGATGATGCAGGAAGTTAGCTATAAACGCGTACAGGAAGCATTTGAATCGACTAAAAATCCAACTGAATACGCGGGAAACATGATAAGTAGGAAGTTAGCTGTACAGCCTTGCGAACAACGTACAAATTGATTCAAAGTCGAGGCTTGATACGCGGCAAACATGATGATGCAGGAAGTTAGCTATAAACGCGTGCAGGGTGCATTTAAATTGTCTAAAAATCCAACTGAATACGCGGGAAACATGATAAGTAGGAAGTTAGCTGTACAGCCTTGCAAACAACGTACAAATTGATTCAAAGTCGAGGCTTGATACGCGGCAAACATGATGATGCAGGAAGTTAGCTATAAACGCGTGCAGGGTGCATTCAAATTGTCTAAAAATCCAACTGAATACGCGGGAAACATGAGAAGTAGGAAGTTAGCTGTACAGCCTTGCGAACAACGTACAAATTGATTCAAAGTCGAGGCTTGATACGCGGCAAACATGATGATGCAGAAAGTTAGCTATAAACGCGTGCAGGAAGCATTTAAATTGTCTAAAAATCCAACTGAATACGCGGGAAACATGATAAGTAGGAAGTTAGCTATACAGCCTTGCAAACAACGTACAAATTGATTCAAAGTCGAGGCTTGATACGCGGCAAACATGATGATGCAGGAAGTTAGCTATAAACGCGTGCAGGGTGGATTTAAATCATCTAAAAATCCAACTGAATACGCGGGAAACATGAGAAGTAGGAAGTTAGCTGTACAGCCTTGCGAACAACGTACAAATTGATTCAAAGTCGAGGCTTGATACGCGGCAAACATGATGATGCAGGAAGTTAGCTATAAACGCGTGCAGGAAGCATTTAAATTGTCTAAAAATCCAACTGAATACGCGGGAAACATGATAAGTAGGAAGTTAGCTATACAGCCTTGCGAACAACGTACAAATTGATTCAAAGTCGAGGCTCGATACGCGGCAAACATGATGATGCAGGAAGTTAGCTATAAACGCGTGCAGGAAGCATTTAAATCATCTAAAAATCCAACTGAATACGCGGGAAACATGAGAAGTAGGAAGTTAGCTGTACAGCCTTGCGAACAACGTACAAATTGATTCAAAGTCGAGGCTTGATACGCGGCAAACATGATGATGCAGGAAGTTAGCTATAAACGCGTGCAGGAAGCATTTAAATTGTCTAAAAATCCAACTGAATACGCGGGAAACATGATAAGTAGGAAGTTAGCTATACAGCCTTGCGAACAACGTACAAATTGATTCAAAGTCGAGGCTCGATACGCGGCAAACATGATGATGCAGGAAGTTAGCTATAAACGCGTGCAGGGTGGATTTAAATCATTTGAAAATCCAACTGAATACGCGGGAAACATGAGAAGTAGGAAGTTAGCTGTACAGCCTTGCGAACAACGTACAAATTGATTCAAAGTCGAGGCTTGATACGCGGCAAACATGATGATGCAGGAAGTTAGCTATAAACGCGTGCAGGAAGCATTTAAATTGTCTAAAAATCCAACTGAATACGCGGGAAACATGATAAGTAGGAAGTTAGCTATACAGCCTTGCAAACAACGTACAAATTGATTCAAAGTCGAGGCTTGATACGCGGCAAACATGATGATGCAGGAAGTTAGCTATAAACGCGTGCAGGAAGCATTTAAATTGTCTAAAAATCCAACTGAATACGCGGGAAACATGATAAGTAGGAAGTTAGCTATACAGCCTTGCGAACAACGTGCAAATTGATTCAAAGTCAAGGCTTGATACGCGGCAAACATGATGATGTAGGAAGTTAGCTATAAACGCGCGCAGGAAGCATTTAAATTGTCTAAAAATCCAACCGAATACGCGGGAAACATGATAAGTAGGAAGTTAGCAATACAGCCTTGCGAACAACGTGCAAATTGATCCAAAGTCGAGGCTCGATACGCGGCAAACATGATGATGCAGGAAGTTAGCTATAAACGCGTGCAGGGTGCATTTAAATCATCTAAAAATCCAACTGAATACGCGGGAAACATGATGATGTAGGAAGTTAGCTATAAAGCCTTGCGAACAACGTACAAATTGATTCAAAGTCAAGGCTTGATACGCGGGAAACATGATGATGTAGGAAGTTAGCTATACAGCCCTTGGCTTCAAAAAAATCCCTCTTTCTCGCGATTCTAGCGCATCCTGGTAAGTAATACTAGAACCAACTACGACCGCTTACGGTGGCTCATTGTAATGAGCACGAACATTGTGCAAATATCGTTTATAACAATTTTGACTGACAAATCTGGTGCTAATAGTTGATGAAAATAATTTAATATAATATATAATGGTAATAATGATAGTTTAAGTGAATGATTCTCACATAATCAAAGAGGAAATAATTGTCATTACAATTAAGTCTCACAATGATCAGATGGAGGAATGAAGAGAGCAATCACTGAGCAGCAAGTGATATAACATGAAAACAATAATTATTAAATCCTAGGAAATCATGAATAATAATTATAATGAATAATGATTCATAGGAAGTTGGATGAGCTGTTGGTGGATTGGGTTAGGTTACACAGAATGAATGAAATGTCGTAGTGAATTTTAAATCTTATTTTTAATTCATTATTTGTAAAATTGTATTCAAAGTCAATATATCAAATTGCAAGTACAAAGGTTATACAATAATATGGACAAATTGGATATATGGACAAAATATATGCATTTATATAACATATAAATACACTATAGATTATGTAGTTGAAGTCTTTCAAAATCACTTCGTCTTTTTTTGTGAGAGAATGTTCAAAAACTTGAATTAAAATGAAGTCCAAATCTCTCCAATATATTAATTTCTCCTACATTTGAACACAAGAAAGATACCGATAACAAAATGTCATGCAAATTGAACTAGTCGTTTCGAAGAAGAGAATTCAATTGTTTTTATCAACGAAAATAGATAGTAATGATAGCAGAACCTTGTTGTCGAGATTCAGAGGTCTAAAACTCAATAGCTGCTAAGATGGTTAAGTATATTTCATATGATTAAGGTGTGTGGATTTTTCAATTACACTTCATATAAATATCTTTCTCATTGTTACAACACATATTATGCTGTGTTTGCATGGTTGTAGAAGATTTACTTTGTATGACTCCTCTGCAATATTTTATCGAGTGATTCACACAAGAATGAGACTCGAGATCTTTTGAATATCTACAAGATGATTATAAAGAGTTTTGATTAATTTGATGCATCAATTTTCCTTTTTTTTTAACAATTTTCGTAAGTCAGAATATAATCTCATAAACAATTGATATAAAAATATAATGTATTGATAATTTACTCTCATTATATCATGTATGTTTCATTTAGGTTTTGAATTTAATTTCAAATTTTTAAATTTAATTTTCAAATTTGAAATTTAATTTTTGAATTTTGAGGTTTTAGGTTTAGATTTTTGAAATATTCACAAGACAATCATGAGGAATTTTGAATAATTTGGTCTCTCAATTTATCATCCTTTTTTTACAATTTTCATAAGTCAAAATATAATCTTGTAGAAATATAAAAATATAGTAGAAATATAATCCATTGATACTTTTACTTTCATGTATATCTATGTTTTATTTTTGAATCTCATTCAGTCATCTGACTTGGTTTACACAATACCACTTTGTAAATTAATCATGAATGAACAAATAGAAATACAAAATACAAAATACTAAATACAAGAATGACGATTATACTCCAAGACAGGTCAGGCAATGTTGAAATGAAACAGATTCCCTCCTCTCTAGCTCCACTCCCTCCTACTCCCTCACCCCGTACGACAAGCGAGGTGGCTTGTGATTGGCTATCGGCCAGCTCGCACCTGTAATAGTCATCTTATATACTACGTAAATACTTACAGACAGAGGCGAGAGAAATGGTGGCGAGCAATGAGAAATGTCATTTCTTTCCAAGTGAATGACCTTGTATCTGGTCTGTGATTTGTATCAGGCAAACAGAGAAAAAAGAGGTCACATTATTCACTTGTATGTTTCCATGGGATATGAGAATTATGTTTCCACAATAGAATATTTTTGTAGAATCATCTCAACTACTACCATTGTACTCCGTGTTCCGCATAGAACCCTTGAACGATTCCGGATATTTTTCTCGGTCTCAACTCATGAGCTCAACTCATCCATCAAGGTAAGCTGGCCTCTCATTTCCTTTTCCACCCAATTCGAATATATTCACCTAGTTTCTACCTTTGGAAGGGTTATTGTATTATTTGACACTGACAAACATAGGCCTATACCAGATAGTTCACTCTGTATTGCCCAGAAAAAGTTACAGGTACGCTGTTAGTGTTGAAAATTGGAACTAGAGAAAAGTCACAAAATGATACGCCCATTTTTTCAACAATGATATCGATTGAAATATTAAATTGTTGACTGTACTTTTGGCTCCTGGTCGAGTGGTAACACACTGAACCGTCATTCGGGAGACCGGGGTTCGATTCCCGCCATGGTCGACCATCCTGACAGGGCTTTATTGTGGTTTCCCCCTGTCGTTCAGGTTGATACTGGGACGGTTCCTTAACAACAGGCCACGACTGACTCCTTCCCACCATCCAAAACACATAATAAAATAACCTTTCATCTCATCATCCCATCATCTCATATATCACACACCAATGCCAATAGATCCTAGCCATCAGTACAGTGCGTCGTTAAAACCCAATATGAAAAAAAAAACATTTGTCGGTTATATTGAAATTTAGAAGCGCATTCTATTGGTTCTTTTCATGTTGAATTTTATCCCCCATGAACATCAAATCATCCCTCACGCCTACAAGCCCTGTTCATTGAACACAATCTTCTCCAACCACTTCCTATACGTGGAGAAATACGTGAACACCGCCAACTTCTGCGTTCCACACTCTCCCTCGGCCAGCGTTTCGTCGAGCCTCGTACTCGCGATCCCCCTCAGGTAGTACCGCGTCCCCCTGACGGTGTGTAGCGGCAGCGTGAAGCCCACTCCCGCGTCCGTCGGACAGACAGAGACTGTTTTATCGACCGAGCCGGCGCAGAACTTGTCGTCCGTCACGTATTCGAGGTAGTCGACGTCGATAGCGTCGCTGCACGGGAGGAAAGGGACGAACGGGAGTTGGAGGGGGCCGGGGGTGGAGGAGGGGGGGACTGCGTTCCAGAATGCAACCTGCGGGAGTGAAGAGAAATGTCCGGTTAGTGATGTAGTTCCAAAGTTCTTCTTTCAGTGGGAGTTTATCTGTTTTTGACATTATTATTCTGCTACGTTAACAGTTACGTAAGTTATGATTACAATAATCTCTAGTAGTAGGGCCTGGATTCAAAATGTATACATATTTATGTATAGTAGAACGTCTGTTATAAGTTTCTCGTTCATACATTCATTACATATCATTAGGATAGGTTTTGTTTTTTGATCCAACACATATGCTCCACATGTTGAATAGTTTCATTAATAAGTCTTTTACGTTAATACATTCTTTCAGTCTAGTCCCCTGAAAAACATAAAAGAGTTTCCACCGTATAAACATGAAGAATCAGATAAATGTATTGTAGTTCTCTTCTCCGGTCAAATGACTCACGTCAAAAAGCTGGAAATATATCGAATCAACCATTTAGGAGGAAGAACATTTAGAAAAAAAAAAAAAGTTTGTACGCTTAATGACCCACCAACAGCTAGGTTATATAAGTGAATTATATATTAAATTACCATGTGACAAATACATATTTTGGCAATACTTATATGTAGAGACATGTGAACATAGCTTCTATTTTTTCTCTTCATAGTATTTAGAATTTGAAAAGTAGCACTTTGGTGCATCTATTATTTTGAAACATCGTGTTTTGTAGTGCAACTACATTCTGTAGCATTACAACACTACAGTACCAGTAAAACCACTAGATAACGTACAATGGGCATACAAATGGAAGCAACATTCTGTAGCATTACAACACTACAGTACCAGTAAAACCACTAGATAACGTATAATAGGCATACAAATGGAACACTCAGATTGATAGTCTTAGGAAAATGGTGTCCACCACCAGGTTAAACCTACGCCTCATCTGCCGCCTGCATTTCCAGCTATCACCTCATCAGCTATCATCACCTTGAAGCTATCATAGTTATCTGTGTTTCTCGCTTATTGAAATTTTGATATCTCATACCGTTCAGAAGTTATCATCAGAAAACTGATATTTCGCTAAATCAACTCCCTTACTCTTAACACTTTGTCCGGCATGCATTCCACTGTCAAAACTACCCTACTTGGCAGCCATTCCAGCTGTTTTATAAGGTTACACTAAATAATTCATTGCATCACTATTTATTTGTCTATCACTTTGAAACTTTTTGCAGTTTGTCAGTACAAGTCATTTATAATTGTTCTGCTTTCGAGGATATCATTTTACTGTCACTGTCGCAAAACAATTCCGATTCAATTTGGTTTTGCGTTAGCCGCGGATTTCTAGACTCCATGTTTCATAACACTATTTTTGACATTTTGTCCAATGTCACAGTCACTTTGATAATTATTTGCTTTTGAACCATTTACACCAACTTCAAGCAAAAAAAATCTTCATTCAGATCTATTCATTCTGCGCTAGGTTGGCAAGTTTAAAAGTTTCCATTCACTTCCGAAAGATGGCGATAGCGTACGGTTTTCGACGATGAAATGAAAACCGATATATCGGTCGTTGCCAGGCAACGTGTGGGCGAAAGATCACCGATATATCGGCACTTGCCAGACAAAGTGTTAAGAAATAAGCAGTGAAACCTCTATGCATCATTTCCAGATCCATCGTTTTCCTGCTTGTATCATTCATTTTGTCCAACCCCACATTCATATAATCACTGTTGAATTTTCCTGGATGGATGGTTTTATTTTCCTGGTCCCTTGAAAAACGATGGTTAGAGGTTTCACTGTATTAAAAAATGGAAAATAATATACCATCCCGTTCCTGACTTCATCCTCGACCGTGTCGTCTTGATCGTTGATCCAGTCAACGCACGCCGTGTTAACGTCGTCGCTGATCACCATTGCCTGCGCCAGCCGAGCCACCGCGACGTCGTTGTCGAGCCGCCTCGCCCGCCCCGAGTACCGCTCGTGGACCAAGACCTCGATCACGCCGCGACGCTGGGTCGTTGAGTCGTCGACGCGAGGGCGGCCGGCGGATATCTTGAAGTGGGCAGCCGGGAGTTTCTTGTTGGCGGACGCGTCCCAGAAACACGTGGCCGCTGTGTGAATGAGTGTTGGGGTTAGGCGCGTTGGAATCCTCACAAGGACGTCTTAAGGGGACATTGACAGCCCTATACTGACAATGTTGAATTGGCACTTCGCCGGTACCTGTTTCTCATGAACTACGAAAGGTATATGCACGAAACGTTCACAGTAGTTACTTAAGGCCTTTTTACACTTGCAATAAGAAATACAAAATCTAAAAAAAAATTAGATGTAATTCAAATTTTTTTAGAAAGTGTCAAAAAAAAAACATTTATTGGCATATATACATTTTTTTTATTCCTGGTGATATTGTGAGTGGACCAAAAAAATCTCTACACAAATACGACACACTTGTACCTACATGTGGTGAAAATTTGAAGTAGACCCTAATCCTCTCCAACGGTTTCAGAGATCCAGGTACCGGCGTTTGAAAAAACAATATTCTGAGATGAACGAATTTGAAAAAAATGTGTCCCTATATTCACTCTCACTACCGGGCCTACAAAGTGCTAAATGGAAAAAATTATATAATTATGAATGAATGAATGAATATTGGGGTTTTAAGGCGCATCGACAGCGAGATCATTTAGCGTCTGTCGAAATAAGTTGCTGAACAAAAAGGTGAGTAGTGTTATATAAAGGTGCAAGTGAAATTTAGATGAGAACTAAAACTAAGACTAAACTATTACTAAAGACGTTATACACTAATTTGTTAAAACCGAACATGTGTGTGCTGTAAAGGGTCACACCCATAGGACTGTAAAGAGAACGTTTTACTACTTGTTCTCAGTTCAAACTCGCACTCAAATAGGAGTGGAGGAA
Source organism: Brachyptera risi (assembly GCA_964007535.1). Lineage (NCBI taxonomy): Eukaryota > Metazoa > Arthropoda > Insecta > Plecoptera > Taeniopterygidae > Brachyptera > Brachyptera risi. The sequence goes on along the minus strand of OZ023335.1, from coordinate 26,974,661 downwards.
CGACAAACCATAATATTAAAATATGGTTTGATTTAAAATATTCATGATGTCTATTACAAGAGATCGACATCAAGAATAAGTATTAAATGTCAAATTTAATTGTCAATTAATTATTTATTTAAATTTAAATCTGAATTAAAATTCATATGATTGTATCAATCAATTTGTTAATCAAATTTAATGTCAAATTTGAATTTAAATTGCAGTATATAATTATTGAATCATACCATCAATCTGGCTACAAAAAAAATCCCCAAATTAGGAGAAAAAAGCTACGGTATCAATGTGCCCTTAAGGGTTCAAGATCATTGACATTGATTTTGTACCTCATCCATAATTTATACTTCTTCAAAAAAAATATATATAGAGCTGACCAATGAATAAACACACAATCATATATTGCTATTAATAGAGATGAATTATAGTATATCGGTGCAGCGACAACGGATTATGATTATAGGCGAGATGAAGGGAATAGGCTATAAATGATAAAAAGACTAATAATATGTTCAACTATAGGAGCTTATTCAAGAGTAAATATGATCGTACATACGAGACGGACAACAACTAGGTCACAGGGAACTCCATCCCTTCCTAGGTCCTACCTCATCCAACATTTGGACATCAATGATCTCTCAATCCTTCACATCGTTATAAACAAGTGCACGCAAAACCACCCTTGCGCATGCGCGCCCTGCCCGGATGGTATTGGCCAGAACTCGAAGGCCAAGTCTCCACCCCTTGAGCGCCGGGGTTCGAGCCCAGAGCAACGCATGCCGTTGCAATTACTTCCCCGTTTAATCTAGGAGGGAATATAACCTCCGTACAAAAATAACACTCTGATACCAACAAACTCATGAGACACTAATATTAGGATACTATGATAAAATATAATCAAACCTAAAAGTTATACACTGCAATAAAGATATAAATGTCACTCATTCTTATAAACTCAAGTGAACCAACCCCTGGTCCACTTTGTCCTCATTTATTTAATTGCCATAATAAAATATAACAAGCCGGCGAGTCCTTCACAATAGGTACCCGCCAACCAAACGTTATGGCAGATTTACCCTAAATTCTTTATTCTAAACCCTTTATATTGGGTATGTATAGGCTTAACGCTAATTCTTCAACTATATCTATGCGACCCAACCCTTGGTCCACTTCTTATCTATAAGTGACAATAAACATAAGAAAAACATAATAAAATATAATGTAAATCGGTATATACCGACCAATATTTCTAACCATACCCTAAATTCTATATACATTTGAGTGACCATAACCCTCGGTCAACCTTTTTGAAAAGAAACGTGACAATACAACAAGGGTAAGAGTATCATAAAATCTAATAGAATAACCAGAGATGAATGTATTTACAAATTACCAGTACTTCGCAAGTGATGATGTATCTCACTCATCAATGTAAATGTCAATTGGGTAGTCTAAAAAGTCATAAACCCAACCCCGCTCCCTTATGGTCCTAATGGGATCTATTGGCATCTAGTTTATGACTGACCCTCGCCGACTACGTAGATTGTATGAGTGCCTTTGTTCCGATGTATTTTCCGTCCTCTTCTCTTTTGACCCAACTTTCTCAGGGCTAACTGTTGAGTTTGTATCTGAGGTAGCCCATTCAGGCCTCGGGGTAAAACGCATAAGTTGGTCAATATTGTAGTTCCCAATGAGCTTGCCGTCTTCGATGTTGTTTAAGACGTACACATTTTGCCCTATTCTATCCGTGATGGCATACGGCCCATCTCGTTTCTTAGACAGCGAAGATGCCACCCCCTGCAGCGCATTCGACAATACATGAGTATCTCTCCACACATGATCGCCGATTTCAAACTCATCCTGCCGCCGGCCGCGATTATATACTTTACGCCTTCGACCGAACGCCAACGCCATTGATTTGTGTGCCATTTGGCGTGCTTCAGTCATTCGTTCAATTAGCCGGTCGGCAAATCCTTTAGCGACGCCCGAATCAGGTGCTCTCATCGGTGGTCCATCGACGTCGTTGGGAAACCTTAACTCCCGGCCAAACGTCAAAAAGGCCGGTGTAAAACCGGTGGTTTCAGACACCGCCGTTCTCAAGGCGAACTTAATTTCATTGAGTTTCTTATCCCAATTCCGATGCTCTTCTGTTAAAGTAATTAAACATTGCTTGATTGATTTGTTTGCTCTTTCAGTTGGGTTTCCTTCTGGACGGTACGGGACCGTTTTACGAGCCTTGATTCCCAATCGCGAGCAAACGTCCTTCCATAGTTTTGAAGTGAATTGCGGACCATTATCACTCCTAATGTCCGATGGATAGCCGAAAGTAGAGCAATAATTCAACATACAGTCCACCACTGACTTGGCCGTAGCTTGCCTGAGAGGATAGATTTCGATGAACTTAGTGAAATCATCTATGATAACGAACATGTATTGATGTTGACTTGTACTCCTCGGATATGGCCCCATTAGATCTACCGATAAGGCTACGCCCCCCTTTTCCGCCAATCGACTATCCATGAAACCTGCTTGCTTTCTAGTATTTTGCTTAGTTTCCTGGCAAGCCACACAACCCTTCACATATTTGGTTGTATCGTTGCGCATTCCAGTCCATGAATAGCGGTCCTGTAGACGCCGCAGCGTCTTCTTGACTCCTAAATGCCCTCCCAGTACATCGTGAAAGTTGTGTAGAACAGTCTTTCGCAGGGAAGCAGGCACCATTATCTTGAAAACCGACGTCGAGTTGTTATCAGCGTCTTCGTCTTTCCCGGGCACGTATTTAACAAGGACTCCATCACTCTCTACTATGAATGATTCGTCATCTCTGTCTCCTGCTTCATACGCCTCTATAATAGCAACCAGCTTGGGATCCTTCCTTTGAGCGGACCTCCACATTTCTCTATCACTGAGATCGACTGCTTGAATGACTACAACCTCCCCTGCCGTGTGCCTCCCCACGACTTCCCCTGGAATCAATGGCAAATCCGGCCCTTCCACCAAACCTGGCTCCACCACTTCCGGATGGCTATCTCCTTCAAACGTCAATCTCCCTATGATTTTACCTTCAGTATCACACTCCTCCACGTCTGATATTGGTAGTAGCTCGTCCACCAGTCTCGCACTCTCTTCCCGTTCCAGCTCCTGCTCAATGGGAGCCCTACTCAACGCATCGGCGATCACATTGGTCTTGCCTCGCCTATACCGTATCTCACAGTCCAGAGGCATCAATCTCATAGCCCAACGCTTCACTCTACCTTTATTCCACTCCGCAGAGAGAATAGACTTCAGACAATCATGGTCGGTCTCAACTTTGAAATGTTGCATATCAATATAGGAATGAAAACGTTCAACACTCCAAATGACGCTAAGTGCTTCAAGCTCTGTGATAGCATAGTTTGCCTCAGCTGATTTCAATGTTCTGCTAGCGAATGCAATGGGCCTCAGGCCTAGGTCGCCTTCTTGCAGTAGTACAGCCCCTAATCCTTCGTATGAAGCATCACATTTAATAGTGAACTCTTTATTCATGTCCGGTAATGCGAGACACGTATCCGCCGTGATACTATTACGTAATGTGTCAAACGCAATATTTTGCTCTTCGTTCCACGCCCACACTACTCCTTTTTTCAATAGTTTATAGAGTGGCAAGGCTATAGTTGCAAAATTAGGTATATAGTCCCTGAAGAAATTCGCCATGCCTATGAACCGCTGTATTTCTACCACACGCGTTGGCGTAGGGAACTTTACTATAGCTGCAACAATATCGGGATCTGGGAATGACACACCCGGTCGAATAACATGCCCCAGAAAATTTATCTGTTGTGCACAAATCTGTACTTTTCCTGGATTGATAGTTAATCCAGCTTTTTTCAATCTATCAATGACGTCCGCTAGATCGAGCACGTGCTGCTCGAAACTTGGTGACCATATGCATATGTCATCTAAGAACGCCACTGCATATTCGTACGCCACTCCCTGCAAGACTTTGTCAACCAGTTCTTGAAAGCGGAAGCTAGCCCCCTTCAGCCCAAATGGCATCTTTATGTACTGAAAGAGTCCTCTGTGACACACGAACGCTGTCTTCGACCTGTGTGCTGGTTCAACGACAACCTGATGATAGCCTTGAGATAGATCTAACGTCGACATGAATTTAGCTTTACCGAGATTAGCCAATACCCAATCGATTCGTGCCATAGGATAAGGATGTACAGTGGTGACGGCGTTCAACGGCCTATAGTCCAAACACATACGAAAACCCCCCGTGCGTTTACGAACTAAAACTGGAGCAGACGCCCACGGACTAACACATGGTTCAATTATCCCGTCAGCAAGTAGCTTATCTATACATTCATCTAAGATTTTTCTTTTAGTTTGATTCAAAGGCCTTTGTGCACATCGCTTAGGTAGTGCATCGCCGGTATCTATACTATGCGTCAATAGGTCAGTACTACCTGGCTTAGTAGTGAATACGTCAGCCCTCGCTCTCAACATTGTTAACAGTGCTTCTCTCTCACTCATAGAACAATTAACAAGTTTACAAATCTGTTCAATACAACAATCCTCATTAGGCCTACTCACTATATTACACACTAATGACACATTTTTATTCTCAAATGGTATAATTGCCTGTCTTGCATTACCTAAGGTCCACCCTTTCTCTGCTATATGAATTGAAATACCAGTTTTTAGTAAGAAATCTCTCCCAAGTATTACAGGCGAACAGAGCCCAGGCAACAAGAAAAAAGTTTGCATTGTACTATCGGCCCCCCAGTGCACTTTCAATGTCATGGTGCCTAAAGTTTCCACTTTCCCTTTTGCTATTTGCAACCGGCTAGTACTGGGTTTGACCCTCAGCTTCTTTTCTCTAATCATTTCAAAGAACTCACTGCCCAGTAGGCTAACGGATGAGCCACTATCCAAAAGAGCAGATTGCGTAATATCCATGATCTTGACTCGCAGCAAAGGTTCATTGCTATAACGATCACTTTCACATGGTGTAGCTGCTAATGAAGACTGAAATAGCAGTCCTTCTTGAACCTCTGTTTTCTTAGCAACGATTGTGTGGGTAAGAGCAGGACAGGTTGTGTTGTGTGGAGGACATGGTGTCCTGTGTGTGTGTACGTTAACAGACTGTCCGTCTCGCCATGATTGCTTTGCAGCTACCTCTGGCGTGACTTCTGGACAGACTGTGTTGTGTGGAGGACATGGTGTCCTGTGTGTGTGTACGTTGTAAGACTGTCCGTCTCGCCATGATTGCTTTGCAGCTACCTCTGGCGTGACTTCTGGACAGACTGTGTTGTGTGGAGGACATGGTGTCCTGTGTGTGTGTACGTTGTAAGACTGTCCGTCTCGCCATGATTGCTTTGCAGCTACCTCTGGCGTGACTTCTGGACAGACTGTGTTGTGTGGAGGACATGGTGTCCTGTGTGTGTGTACGTTGTAAGACTGTCCGTCTCGCCATGATTGCTTTGCAGCTACCTCTGGCGTGACTTCTGGACAGACTGTGTTGTGTGGAGGACATGGTGTCCTGTGTGTGTGCACGTTGTAAGACTGTCCGTCTCGCCATGATTGCTTTGCAGCTACCTCTGGCGTGACTTCTGGACAGACTGTGTTGTGTGGAGGACATGGTGTCCTGTGTGTGTATACGTTGTAAGACTGTCCGTCTCGCCATGATTGCTTTGCAGCTACCACTGGCGTGACTTCTGGACAGACTGTGTTGTGTGGAGGACATGGTGTCCTGTGTGTGTGTACGTTGTAAGACTGTCCGTCTCGCCATGATTGCTTTGCAGCTACCTCTGGCGTGACTTCTGGACAGACTGTGTTGTGTGTTCGACAAGTGAAGTAGTAGTGATTATGGATATGTGTTATGACGGGAAAATCGTGCTTTCCATTACTCACAGTTTTTCCCCGGTCCACCTCTCTGTGGACGCCGCCTACCTCCGAGACTGGTTGGGCGGCTGGACACTCCCGTTTTTTGACCCGCGACCTCCTTCTTTCGCATCTGGGCAATTCCTCCGGAAATGGTTCCTGCTGCCACACGACCAACACTCTGGTACCGAAATTGGAGGTGTATCGGTGTCTGCTCGATGACGTTGTGGAAGAGGATCATAAGCACGAGCCCACGCTGGTACGTGATTATACATGAAAGGATCCAGAGCTGCTGCCCCGACTGACCAATAGTCGCCGCCTCTCACACAATCCTCAGCGTCCGGTCTAACAGCCTGCACCGCTGCTACAGCCTGTGTTGTTCCTTGTAGCTTGGCGCCGCCCTCTTTCCAGGCCAGTGAAGGTTCGATCGCGTAAGCCGCCGATGGTGGAGGACGATACATCCGATCTAGCAGAATACTTGCTTGTAGATCGGGACCCGCGTCCGCCAACTCCCTCAGGGTCGTGAAAACTCTTCCGTGTACTAGCCGCCTGAACTCAGGATGCATTTGGTCCTGCACTCTCTTCAACTTGGCATCCTCTTCGACTTCCTCCCCGATTTGATCGTAATAAGCGGAAATGGCTTGTACAAACGTGGACAATGGCTCATTTGGATGTTGCGTTCTAGAGTCCAGTTCTCTTTTCAGCAACATTTTATAATTCGTCGGTCCGAACTGTCTTTGGAAGGCCGCACAAAATATTTCCCAATCGACAAATCCCCCACAAAAGTTCCACCACATTAATGCATGACCGGTAAGCGCAACTGGCATACCTCTAGTGAGAAGTCTATCTTTACTAATGTTCTGACTAGCCGCAAACCTATCCAACTCTTTGATGAACTCTGACGGCGTTCTTGAATCACAATGCCCCTGGAAGGTAGGCAAAGCCATGCGTAACGGCGCCCACGAGTCTTCTTGATCGCGGTCTTCTCTACTGTTCGTGGTTTGTTGATGTCGCACTTCTACCCGAGCTCGTAACGCATCTTGCACGATATTTCCATCCAATGTGTCACTCGCTCCTAATCCCAACAACTCTCGCAAAAAATCAGCCGGTATTTCAATAGACATTTTATTACTTGGTTTGGATGTTCTGTTACTATTGACCACACGCTCGCCTTTCACTCGCCCAAATCGCAACTGCATAAAAACAATCTCACTTCTGTCCGTTCTTTTTCAATCAAAAAATCTGAACTAATCGAACTTAATTCAAAGATTATAATGTTTGATCCTCGGCTCGAGCCCCCATAAATGCAGCGACAACGGATTATGATTATAGGCGAGATGAAGGGAATAGGCTATAAATGATAAAAAGACTAATAATATGTTCAACTATAGGAGCTTATTCAAGAGTAAATATGATCGTACATACGAGACGGACAACAACTAGGTCACAGGGAACTCCATCCCTTCCTAGGTCCTACCTCATCCAACATTTGGACATCAATGATCTCTCAATCCTTCACATCGTTATAAACAAGTGCACGCAAAACCACCCTTGCGCATGCGCGCCCTGCCCGGATGGTATTGGCCAGAACTCGAAGGCCAAGTCTCCACCCCTTGAGCGCCGGGGTTCGAGCCCAGAGCAACGCATGCCGTTGCATCGGTATAGATGACTTCTCAACACTTCCTTTATAAAATAAAAAACAAACACACTGAGATGAGTGGCCGAGTGGTTAGAACATTGAACCGTCATTCAGGAAACCGAGGTTTGATTTCCGCCATGGTCGATCATACTGACAGGGTGTTTTTGTGGTTTCCCTCTGTCGTTCAGGTTGATACTCGGATGGTTCCTTAACAACAGGCTACGGCCGACTCCTTGTAACTATTTGAAAGTATCTGATAAAATAACCTTGTATCTCATCATCCCATCATCTTATATATCATTCACCGACGCCAATAGATCATAGTCTAATGAAAATATAAATGTAAATGAAAATATAAATATGAATAAAATATAAATATAAAAAATAATGAATAATATAACATATATGATAATATATATATATGGTATAAATGTAAATATAAAAATAAATAAACAAAGTTGTTCAACAAACTCAAAAAGCCACGCGGTTTAAAATGTTTTCTATCCTCCCATCACTTCCTGATCGTACCCGACGTTTGCTCTTCGACTCACCAGATAGCACTAGTGTCGGTGTGATCAGCGTTCCGCCACATGCCACGTCGTATGTGCCGGCAGCGTTCAACTTGTAGACGGTGACGTGCCACGGAAACTCGACCGGTTGCGGCTTACGGGACCTGGACGACTGGCCGGCGGCGTTACGTTTACCGCAATCTGGACAATGTCAAAACATAATGATAATAATATCTATATTATTGTCCTCAAATTGATAACTCACATGATATTGAGACAGTCAACAATGAAAATTCAAAAACTCAAGGTCTATAACAATAGAAATTACAACCATGAGTGGTTTGAAAATGCATCAATGGTATAAACACAATCAGTCGTCAGGAAAGTGTTGAGTGATCTGGTGAAAGAGCTATTGTGAAGACCAAGCTGCTTCAGGTCATATGGTAATGAGTTAAACAATTTACTTCCTGCATATATTGGGCATTTTGAAGATAAGTTTAAACTAGGCAAACGCGTTATGTGTTTCCGCGTTGATGGATGAGCTGGAACATATCAACTTATCTTTGGATTGGTTATTATATATATATACCGTACACCTTGAGATCCAAACCATTACATCACTGCCATCTTATTTTCCATTAATAATTTATATAATAATAAAGAAGGCTTTGTTTTAATCGTTTACAATCAAGTGGTGACACTTGTTGCTTTGATTTAATAGGTATCTTAATAGCTTTGAATAATTGACACAAATAACATTATATATTTTTTTACATCGAAACGGCTGATCCGATTTGAGTAAAAGTTCGGAATAATGTGTATCATTATCAGATTGAAATTTTCTGAGAATTTGAATCCTCTCAGATGAAATATTTTTCACGAATGTTTTCCTCTGGCTTATTCTAATGGGATTTTTGAAAACTTTGGAATGAGTTTTCTCAGAAGTTGTTCAACCGATCGTGCCTCAAAACTATACAGCATCAAGTCAGATAGGGGTTCATGTGTGTGCCAAGTTTCAACTGATTTTGAATTTTTGTCTGACCTGTGGAGCGCAAAAAAAAAAAAAAAAAAAAAAAAACAGGCACTTTTTTTTCGGTATAGTGTAATTGAGTCTTCGCTTCGCTCATCCAATTATGATTGACTAAACAGAATGACTCCTTATTTCTCGTATTGCGGCAGTGGATCTCAGCGTTAGTAGTGGCTAGATGAGAGTTGTTTTTTAAAAAACATAATACAGTTGAAAATAAAAAGGCATTGTAAGTGCATGATATTAGAATGCTTGAACGAACAAGGGTCTGCATGAATCTTTAAGGGGACATTGTAAGCCCTATCCCTTCCATGTTAAAAAAACAAATTTTATGTACCTTTATCTCAGAAACTACTTCACCTAGGATACTCATTTTTTGTATACATGCACCTTGATAGTATTTGTACACACTGACAGGATTTTATGAACATATTGCAACAATGCTGACAACAATGCAATTTTCAACAATGCTCCAAAATTTGCTACATTTTTCAAGTTATTTTAATTTTTTTCGATACAATGTATTTGTTGCAGAGTTAAAAAATCCTGTCCACATATGTAGTACATATGTACAAACATATAGCAGGAATTTCAAGGGTCCAGCTCCAACAGTTTCTGAGAAAAAGGTACATTAGTGAGAAAATATTGAATTCCAAGATAAATGCACTTGAAAATGATGTTTCTCGGATTTATTCCAAAACAGTCGAAACAACAATAGAATCCGGCATGCTATGATATTGAGATGTTTTCATGCATTACTAAATATTTAATTGTAATTAAACTATTCGGGTTTTCAAAACGAATCATTCTATGATCAGTTAAGAAAAGATCGAATTATTTTAACATGTAAAAAAAAAAGGAAAAACCACTTTTTCACTTACAATGTCCCTTTAACAACCTTGGCACAGTTACACTTGGAGTTGTATACACTTGGAGGTAGTAGTAGTAATAATAATAATTTTTTTTCATTGATACTGTTTGATCAAGTAGGCCTACATGATATTGTCATCGTCAAAATAAAACTAAATACAGAGAAAATTAAATATATACAATGGTCAATAATATTTTAAAAACTTACAATACTGGTATATATAGAACTGACTGGTGTCGATGATTAAAATTAAATATAGTCAGTCTTCTACAAATTCTTTAACGCTATAGTAACATTTACTGATAAGGTGATTCTTTAGTTTAATTTTAAAACGATTGTCATTTTTCATTTCCAGAGGTAGAGCATTATAAAATTTAGTCCCAGCATGTATAGGCCCTTTCTTTACAATTGATAGGTTGTGCTTCATTACATTTATATTATTCTTTCTGGTGTTATGACTATGCTCTTCATTGTCATCGTTTAAAAGGTTCTTGTTTTCTAACACATGAATAATTGTATTATATATATATATATATATATATATATATATATATATATATATATATATATATATATATATATATATATATATATATATATATATATATATATATATATATATATATATATATATATATATATATATATATATATATATATATATATATATATATATATATATATATATATATATATATATATATATATATATATATATATATATATATATATATATATATATATATATATATATATATATATATATATATATATATATATATATATATATATATATATATATATATATATATATATATATATATATATATATATATATATATATATATATATATATATATATATATATATATATATATATATATATATATATATATATATATATATATATATATATATATATATATATATATATATATATATATATATATATATATATATATATATATATATATATATATATATATATATATATATATATATATATATATATATATATATATATATATATATATATATATATATATATATATATATATATATATATATATATATATATATATATATATATATATATATATATATATATATATATATATATATATATATATATATATATATATATATATATATATATATATATATATATATATATATATATATATATATATATATATATATATATATATATATATATATATATATATATATATATATATATTTATATATATATATATATATATATATATATATATATATATATATATATATATATATATATATATATATATATATATATATATATATATATATATATATATATATATATATATATATATATATATATATATATATATATATATATATACATGGTAAGGTCATAATATTAAAATTTCTGAATAGAGGTCTACTACTAGTAGTGATGTTTTTTCCTTAAGTTTTCTCCGAGGAAATCGGTACACAAGTTACATATTTTACAATCATAAATAGCATTACAACAATTGAGTATGCATTAGGCTGTCATTCATGAATTATCAACAAAGCAGTAATTTAGTATATGAAACAAGTGATACAAGAAATAAATATACGTGGATTAAAAAAAAATTTGTCAATTGATATGGAATTGACAACTATAGTGAGTCACATATAGTGACCCGCCCACAAACGTCACAAAACAAAACATCCAATCAAATGGGCTGTTTGTTATGTTGTTTTTTTTGTTTTTTTTAATAACATCAAAACTTGATACAAAATCATTGTTCCCCAATTAAGGCGATGGATGAAAGATAGGATCGTTTGGACGGGGCACCACAAGGGCGATCTTACCACCCCATTTTGATTATTTAAAACTAATGGTCTTCAACACCAGGACTGCGCTGTCTGTGACCATAATTTTTTGCCGTAGATAAAAGTCTTTCAGTATAAACACACGAATGTTGATATCTTCCACTTTGAACTAATATTTGAACTTATTTTAAATAATATTTTAATATTTGAACTTGTTATGTGGGAAAATTCTTCGAAATTTATGTGCAATTGCAAGAGTTTGAATTATAAATAATAATAATAATCACCTGGTACACACGAGTAGGCCGAACTACTCCACTTGAGATCAGCCAAACAGCTGACGCTCGTCGGGAACCGTTCCTGCCCTGATTGGTAGCCCTGTCTACACCTGAGCCGCGCGACTGTGCTGACCGCCATGGGCACCGAACAGTTGACAGGCCTTCCCTCCGTGCGACACGCATACTCCACTGTGTCGGAGATCAGGGGGGGGCAGCCCAGTGCGACGGGGGGAGCTTCGGGCAGGGCGGCGAATACCTTGTCGTAGGATTCCCCACTGGACGACGGGAACCAGGCTGGAAAATATATAGTTGTTAGGCCTGGTTTTATTGTTAAGGCGTATTATTTCTACTATTTCAATATTTTTGAATTTTAATATCAATGTCCTTATTGATTCAATGAATAAACTTTACATATTTAAAAAAAAAAATTTTATTGAGTTTTAACGACGCACTATAATGATTACTAAGATCTATTGGCGTCGAATGAATGATTGATGAGATGATGGGATGATGAGATGAAGGTTTCTTGGGTATCGGGAAGGATAGTGGGAAGGATATATATTGCCGTATATTACGGCCTATATTGTAGGAACCATCCCGGCATTAGCCTAGACTACAGAGGGAAACCACAAAAAAAAACTGTAAAGATGGACGGTGGCGGGGATCGAACCGGGTACAATATTCATCTTCACCTCCCGGATCACATGAAGCGAGTGCTTCATGTGCCGGTGAATTTTATTATATTTCACTACCGAGGCAGTTCACACTATGTGCCGGTGAATTTTATTATATTTCACTACCGAGGCAGTTCACACTCGCGGCGGAGGGAGAATACGACACGAAAAGTAACAATGGAATGCGCTTTTCTAAATCTCAATATGGCCGACGAATGGTTACAAAAGTTCAGTCAACAATGTGATATTTCAATCAATGTCATTGTTGAAGATATGCGCGCGCTTTATTCTGTGACTTTTCTCTAGTTCCAATTTTCAACACTAGCAGCATACCTGCAACTTTTTATGGCGGATAATATTAGTATTTTTTTTCAATATTGGCGACTCTGTGTACATTACAGTATGATAAAAGTCAGAACATTAGGATTAAAAACATTTTGTAAAAATACAATGATCGTAATAACATTCATAAATGGCTTAAATAATCATCGACAGAATAAAAAGCATGCAAAACTAAGAAGTTCTTGAAGCTATACTCGAATACGTAGATGCCAACAATTGAAATTCTACGTTGCGTCCAATCACCGCGTTTGCCACTGTAATAATCAGAGTGATTTACTAGCTGCAAAATAAATCAACTGTCCTAAACTCGACTGAACTGAAAAACTACCGGATGTTCTAGAAACAGACTGTACTAAATTTCTACTTATTTTTTTTTTTAAGGTTTTCTATAATTCGCTGAAGAGCGCATACTAGAATAACGTCGCCTTGGTTGTGTGATATGGGCTTGGGGTACTTTTTTATATTGGGTTTTAACGACGCACTGTACTGGCGGCTACGATCTATTGGCGTCGGTGGATGATGAATGAGATGATGAGATGATGAGATGAAAGGTTATTTTATCATGTGTTTTGGATGGTGGGGAGGAGTTGGTCGTGGCCTGTTGTTAAGGAACCATCCCAGTATCAACCTGAACGACAGAGGAAAACCGCAAAAAAACCTGTCGGGATGGTCGACCATGGCGGGAATCGAACCCCGGTCTCCCGAATGACAGTTCAGTTGGAGTATTTATTTATTTATTATTAACTCTTGCAGTTGCAAATAAATGCGCGGTGGCAAGTTCCCTATCAATCCTATCCTATCGCCTCCCTAACCTTCTGACGGAATAGCTTCAACCCTATTTCATCCTCCTCAAGTATACTTCTACTAAGCCCATTCCAATCCCTACCAGTCCTATTCAAGAAAGAGAACTTACCGACATCTAATCTAGCCCCCTTTATAACTACTGCTCTATCATGACTTTGCCTACCCCCATACCCTGACTCATAAATGGAATGTGGTTAGGGTTCAGGTGAGGTTGAACACTCAAACCCATGTCGAACGACCGAGTTGACTTAATTCCGGTAAACGCTCTTCAGGCGCCTCGCTCATTTTCACAATATTTTGTCGTCATACAAATTAATTATTATATTCCTGAAGTGAAAATAAAAACAAAATATATTCATACTGCATTTTCCCAGTTAAGGTACGTTCATAGAGCCACGGCATTTTAGCCGGGCGGCAATCTTGTCAGGTGCCGTAGGATGTCAAATGATTTGTACCGTTGATACCACCACGGCAAAACGATCGGTTATTTCGCGGACTCAAGGCAATTATAAATCGAATCAATGCGATAACCATGGCAACATCGACAGTGATCGAGCTTGGCAGTAGATAGTCCATACACAGATCAAACAGTTTGAGTATAAAAGTGGCCGTGATATTGTCTACGTCTTCACGGCAAGTCTGTCGTCCAGCAAAATGCTCAAATTGAGGTACGTTCATAGAGCCACGGAAGCACGAATTTGCCGTGCTGTCAAAATGAATGAGCCAATCACAGACTTGCCGGGCTTGTCGTTCACTGTGACTTTGAAAGTTGGTTGAAGTTGAACATTTTGCCAGGCGACAGACTTGCCGTGATGACGTAGACAATATCGCGGCCACGTTTATACACAAACTGTTCGTTTAGCTTACGAACTATCGACTGTCAAGCTCGATCACTATCGACGTTGCCATGGTTATCGCATCGATTCAATATATAATTGCCTTGGGTCCGCGATATATCCGATCGATTGCCGTGGTAGTATGAACGGTACAAATCATATGACGTCCTACGGCACCCGACAAGATTGCCGGCCTGCAGAAATGCCGTGGCTCTATGAACGTACCATTTGAACCAACTTTCAAGGTCACGGTGAACGACAACCACGGCAAGTGTGTGATTGGCTCATTCATTTTGACGGCACGGCAAAGTCGTGTGAATTCTATTTGTGAATGTCCAATATGGCCGCCAAGATTGGAACGAGCACATGTCGCTATTGGCTGCAGGAGTAACGTATCTCGGTGACATAATATATCAGTGCTAATATAGAATGCCTTGCTTAGATTCTATTTGTAAATGTCTAATATGGCCACGTCGCTATCGGCTACAGGAGTAACGTATCTCGTTGAGGTTATATATATCAGTGATAATATAGAATACCTCACTCAGATTCTATTCGTAAAGATCCAATATGGCCGCCGAGATTGGTACGAGCGTATGTCGCTATCGGCTGCACGATTAACGTGGCTCGGTAAGGTGATGTATGCACTTACACCCTACTTGAGAGCCGACTTGTTCGCCCCATCGGCTCGTCTCTTCGTTGACCGTCTTCTTGACGTTGTTTGCCTCGTTGACCACATGCACAGACGCCTTCGTGATCTCACTGCCGACTTGAGAGGCGGTGTGGGACACTTGCTGCGTGAACCGGTTCCAACCGCCCCAACAAGACACGTCTGTAATCATCATGGAAATGATTAATATTATTTAAATAGTCAAACGCAGCATAAGCGTTGTAAGATGAGCGAGATATCTGAATAAGGTATAAAAGTCGTTGAAGTAGTTCTACCCTTGCTACTTCATCGACTCTGGTATTCTACACACCTTGATATCTGAATAAGGTATGGAAGTCGTTGAAGTAGTTCTACCCTTGCTACTTCATCGACTCTGGTATTCTACACACCTTGATATCTGAATAAGCTATAAAAGTTGTCAAAGTAGTTCTACCCTTGCTACTTCATCGACTCTGGTATTCTACACACCTTGATATCTGAATAAGCTATAAAAGTCGTCAAAGTAGTTCTACCCTTGCTACTTCATCGACTCTGGTATTCTACACACCTTGATATCTGAATAAGCTATAAAAGTCGTCAAAGTAGTTCTACCCTTGCTACTTCATCGACTCTGGTATTCTACACACCATGATATCTGAATAAGCTATAAAAGTTGTTAAAGTAGTTCTACCCTTGCTACTTCATCGACTCTGGTATTCTACACACCTTGATATCTGAATCTATATATATAAAAATAAATGTTCGCTTGTTTGTTTGTCCCTTGTGCGTTCCTATACTGCTCATCTGATTGCGATAACACTTTGGTGGGTTGCTGTACGCGCACCCGCGAAGGTTTCGCGGGGAGGGGGGGGGGGGGGGGGGCAGGGTTGGTTGCCGGGGGGTCGGCGGCGGAGGGGGGAGGGGTTGTTGTGCGCACGCTCGCGAAGCTTCGGGAATATTCAAGACGGCACTCGAAATTGCGTTGTACGCGAGCCCGCGAAGGTTTCGCTGGGGATTGGGGGGTCGGGGGGGGGGGGGGGAAACAGAATTAGAACGCAAACAGTTTCTTTCTTTCACTAGCATTGCAACGCATGCCGGGTACTCGCTAGTAAGCTATAAAAGTCGTTAAAGTAGTTCTACCCTTGCTACTTTATCGACTCTGGTATTCTACACACCTTGACGCATACAAAAAATACTTCATTCTTTGGCAAATATCGAAACTAGAAAGCAGTGAATCTCGGCAACATAATTCTGCTATTATTTCTATATATTTGATGAAATTTAATTTATTTTTTTTATTCATTTTCAATTAATAATCATGACAGTCCATGATGTAGTGATACCAACTTATTTCATCATAATATAAAGAAGGTGACCCAAGTCGGGTCATGAAAGTGAAATATTTCTGGGGTCGGTTCACGAGTCCAGGGTCCTGATTGCCTGTAGCGCAACTATCACTTTTATATTGAACCATATAAAACAACAATGTTCAACAATGCTATACACGGAATAGTAGGAGTATTTTGTTTGCAGTTGCATCAAAAACGAGAATGATCTCCGTTCAAATTCAATGTGTACAGTCAGTATGATTATGTTGTAAGAACAGTGTTTGATGTTACAACATTAACAAAACAAGAACATTAAAAAAAAAATTCCATGAAATGGGAGATATGTAACTTGGATTTAAAAACTGTTCGAATAAAAACAATGATTCTCTCTCTCTCTCTCTCTCTCTGTCTGTCTCTCTCTTTCCACGTATTCATCTATTAGTGTCATCAAGAGCTGGAAAAACCAATTAGCAACAATGTGTCACCAATTATTTAAAACTATTAGAATTAGTGTTGGATGATCAGGAAGCCCGTGATAAAATAACATTAACCACAATTCTATTTTTATACACATTCGGACAAGAAAATGTCCGAAAACAGTCTTCTTGATTACAATATGTCATTAAGATTCACATTGAAGAATCCTAAAATTCGATGTGGCTCTGATATTTGACGTCACCAAGTGGGTAATTGTGGTTAATGCTATTATTTCTGGCCTAGTTTTCTAAACGTTTGATGAGATGCCAGGTCCGTAGATGTAGATTGAGCTGACAAACTATTTTTCATTCTAGATTTCTATATTTCTATAAGCTTAATTTAGTAGGAGCCAGGAGGGTTTGAACAATATCATCAATGTATTTCGATATACTAGGAAAACGCGGGATGCGCGTTGTGAGATGAGCTTAGAAGTATGGAAATCTAGAATGAAAAATAACTTGTCATCTCAATATACATCTACGGACCTTGGATTACTTCAAACGCTTAAAAACCTTACTTGCATCTTGTTGATATTTATAATGCTGCAACCTGTCGCATATACACTTTGCAAATCCAATTGATCAAAATATTCAATAAAATATCCACTTGTATTGCGT